>SNQN01001503.1:49519-93915 GCA_008642245.1 Bassia scoparia
TGAGAAAAACTTGACTATACCACCAGCAACATAGGTCGATTCACCCGATGTGAAGCACTGTACTCAAATTTAACAAATGAGAACGAATGAATCTGCCTATACGACGTCGCTGAGCACTTCATATGGACAAACTAATCCTTTCCTAATTCATACTGGAACCAGCAAAAAACTCAGCCAATCCACTGGACAGCTATAGCCAGATTAGCAGTGTACAAAGAAACTACAGAGATGAGAAGAAATGATGCCTAGAACAACCCGTTTACTAATCATGAATCATATCTTGCCTTGTGCTAATCAACAGCGACTCAAGTATACCCTCAATCACCTAATCGTAGATAAATATGCAGAAGTTTCCTTTCCAAAACAATATAATTGCATTACTCGAAGACACTCCAAAGTATTGGCATCGTCTTAACCGTTAGCACCAGATTGATGGTAGCTAGTTGCGGTTAACAATTGTTGATCTTTTAACGTTATCCATGAATACTCAACACCAAAAGCCGGCGAGTAACTGAAGTATTAATATTAAGAGCTTCTTTCTGCTCGTTTTACCACTTTCAATCTACATTTACAATGTTAAAAAAGTTGATTTACACTCCCTTCCCTCCCCCAACTTATAACCACCCACACACAAAGTTAAATTCAAGTATGAAGGTAAAGAAAAAACATCAAACAAAAAGTACCTTGAGCAATGCTACTACTACATGATAAATGGAAATATATCTTATGTTTCATAATTGCAAAGTGTCAATGCAATTGACACACTCGATAATTAACAATCTCAAAATTATGAATTAAAAAAAAGTGGGGAGTTTGTCTTACTAGAAATTAGTCTGTAATCATATCCCTAAAATCTTAATTGGTAAGTCTAAGATGACAAAATATCTGATCAAAAATAAAAGGGGAAAAGTTTGGCAAATTAAAACGAATCGGCGACAACCATATCCTAAGTCAAAATGTGATCTAACGATTGATCTTTCTCCCTCCTTTAGATTTTCTTGGGTTCGGTTCCATGCAGTGTTTTGATAACTTGGGGGGAATTCATGAATTTATCCATATGATGTTCTCCACAAAGTGCTGCTATCTCTAGTGGCACTATACAATTACATGTTGTCAGTGCATTTGTAAATTAATTTCCCGGATTGCAAAAGGAAAAAAGATTAGAATAACCAGGTATATCAGATACATGCACAAAAATTGGAGTTCAACTAACTGAGAAGGCAAAATTAAGGCCCACAGTATTTAGGGACACAAATGCTTTTTGTATTGTTCCATGACGCATGCATCGCCATTTAGCCTCTGAGGATCTTAACCTCTGCCTTGACGCGTCCACCATACACTTTAGCTGTAGTAGTGAGATGCTTATTTTAGTGCGCGCATAAATAAATTCCACTCGGCACAATAACGAGCATACTAATATACCAACACCTTGTCTTATGTACACACCTAGCCTTTCTTGCTAAGCCCAATAGATAAATACAATTTGATCACGGGTCCGATAAATATAAGGTGGCTGATTATCGTCATATAAGTTTCGTTGCCAGTTAAAAAGACGAAACCAAATTCATGAATGGATGAAAGAAAGGAATATATGTACTTAACAAATGGAGTGTTTGAAAAAAAACAAAGGGCAATACTAGAAAAACAGGGGAAAACCAACAGTGTAAAAGAGAAGTGAATGATGAACCTTTCTCTTTAAGTCAGGTGGTGTACTTTAGAGGTCTTTAATTGCTTTAATATAATTCCATAATAAGTAAAGTAGATTCTGGGGATGATGCCGAAAGAGCCTATTTTAGTTTGGTGGTTTTAAGAGAAGCTAAGGAATTCATAAAGTTGCTGTGCAATCAAAAGTCTCATGATCGACTCTTCTCTCATCAATTATTATTCTCTCTGTAGGGACCTCATCAAGAAGATAGATATATGATTATTAAAGCCAAATGAAAAAGAATGAATGAACCACGATTGAAAAAGAATATGGTCTCTCGAGATCAAATAGGAGACACCCCTCCCAAGTCACCCACACTCTACACAAAGCATATCACTTCATTAATATCTAACATGTAAGTATGTATACTTACCGATTGTGACGCCAGACGTACGTCATCGATTAATAAGCTTCACCTTTCAGTAACCTTCCCATACAGATCACCTAGACTTAGAGAAAGAAAAAGACAAGCAATAATTAGCATCGCATTTTATTTTATAGTATGACATTATTCTACTACTTTTATTTAGGGTTGGTTCGTTATCATCGTGAAAACATTCTATCAACCACGTAAAACCGAAAACAAGAATGTAAAATCATTAGTATGATCGTATGACTATCTTCAATTCGAGCTCATAACTACAGTTATCTGATTGTATATTAGCAGCTTTAATGGTTATCATCAATTCAACATTCATTGGGTTTCATAAACAAATGGGCTTCATATAAATAATATAAAGTTAAAAAAGAAAAGCATCACACCAATGAAATCGACATTTGACATTCCACGTGTGGTTTCAATGTCTACAGGTAAAGAACTGAATATAAGGTCCATCCATCAACTTGAGATTCTGGATTCCCCTTTGGAAGGCGAATTTGGGCTGGAAAGTGACCAAATTATTTATTTTATTTTTTTAAAAAAAAATCACACAAAATAAAGGATTTTATTTGGCATGAAGAATTGTGTATGATAGGGTTATTTATACGCAGATAAGGATATATCCACACTAATCATCGATAGGTTGACAGTTAGACTTTTGAAATTAAAAAAATATCAGCAAAAATTATACAGTATCAGTTACATTATACAGTCAGTTATATAACCTGTCACAGGCAAACATTGATAAGGACCAAACGATTAGATTCTAATAACTGGCTTAATCTTATTAATTAAGTAATTCTTGTAGCTAATCAAGTTGTTGCATGAACTTCAATAAGATTAAGTCGATTCGTTTAATTGCTTGAAGTCAATATGGATTGATGAGAATATGCAACACTCCAAAAAGTATAGCCAACAACAGAGTATAGAAATCATCACAAATTTAACAAAATGTGAGAAAAGTATTTCCATTGGTTTGTCATTACATAATACCTAGAACCATTACAAATAGAATATCTTTGTCAAAGACCCCCATTCTTAATTGCACATACAAACCGAATCACTGCTAAATATTCCTTGTATAATTTGATCAGACTCATTCATAGATGACAGGTAGCAAAGAATATTTCTAACCTGAATTATTTTTCCAAGGGAACCAACAAATTGCAAGGTTTAATCTAGTGTCATAAATCAGGGATCTTGATGAATAAGTAGAGCAACCAAATTTACATCCCTAGGCAAAACAGCATTCTGAGTCGAGCTTAAAATAAAATCGTTTCGAATACATATTTATCAATACTATGTTACGAGTAGGATGTTCTGAAAGACGTTTTACAGTATCGATGTAATAACGTTCTTTACAAGTATAAAGACATCTAAAACATATCAAACCATGGTTAAGAGGGAAGGATACCTCTGCAATAACAGGAGTGAGTGCATACATCTCGAGCCTCCTTTTTAACCGCGCTACACAGAAGAAACATTATAAAAAATTGAGATATTTAATGTTATTATGTTATATCGGCAGTATAACAATACACAGCACAACTGAATTAGTCTATAGTTAATCATGTTATTCTAGGAAATAATGCATGCACATAACAAATTTGGTTTGGGAGATAATTTTAATTTTTTTCTCATACATTGTATAAAGCTATCACATATGATTTTTGAGGCTAGCCAAGAGCATTGTGAAACAAGAATCTAAAACAAATTGCTTAAAGTTTCATGCGAATGCTCCAGCACAGAATTAATACTCTGAAAAGATGTTCTCCCGTGCTCATCCTGTCAAACTTACTACCATTAACATCAAATAATTTACAAGTAAAGGTAAAGCATAATCCTGTCCTGACAATGTTTGTGACAACATGTTATACTGGAAGCCAGAAACACAAAAAAGAAAAGGAAAAGCTACTTAACACTAAGACACTCCAACTATGTGGGTTTTGTTGGTGGTTGAAGATTCCTGAATTATACACTTTTTTCTCAGTCTTATCAACAAGGAAACTTGGCAATGGTATGATTTGTAATTCCACCTGCTTCTATTACTATTAGCCCTCAAAAATACGACAAAAACCAATCGTTCATTCCACAACCCGCTCCCTAACCAACAGATTAGAGTTTATGAAATGCAACTAAAGATCATATCAAGTTTCTAATCCTCAAGATGCCTAATTTTGACACCAGCATCTAATCTAGAACACACAGCGCGCATTAGAATTAGCATTGGTCGGTAAAAATAAAGTTATAGTGTACAAAAGGAATGCGATGAGTTATGTAAATTACTATCAAKCCTGGACATGTTTGATGTTTGGCTTGTTCCTATATGTTCAAATAGATCATAATCATTAATGGCAAATAATGGATGATTGTGATTTGTGCTTACGGAAGCTGACAAGCAAAATAAAACAGATCCAACAAGGATAATCAGTACTCAGTAGTATGAACATGTCAATAAATAAGACTTTGAAACTCAAGCATGGACTCATGCTGTCTACAGAGGCTCTTCTAGACCGCATCTATTAAAGGAAAATGACAATACTAATTGAAGAAATCCGAAACTATTTTTTGTTTATTACAAGAATCAGTAATAATAATGGTCCCGATCATTCAATCAACTAGGAATGCTTACTTCATTAACTGTGCTAAACTTATGATTTCACACCATACATGCTTCARATTAGAAGGTACAAAAGGTTGAACATTGCTTTGAAAAGGAAAACCATGAATATAACAAACAAGTCACGAGAACGAAATACATAAAGTATATATGGTGCTTGCCAAGGCATGCATATTGAAATAGTGGCAAAGGCATAATCAAGTTGTTGAAATAGAAGCACACAATGTGGTGGACTAACATCAGACTCAACACATACAGAATCCTTTCATGTAATAACTTACACATCAGATTTTGTAATGCATGGTACAGTTAGTGTCAAAGACTCACAGCTCTGCATTTTACRACTTARAGATCATAACAASCATTTTRAAGGCATTTCTAATTTTAAATGCAGCTTATGATTAGAAAACCATACTTGATTGTACATATGACATACATATTAAGTTTATCCAAAATTAATAATTAAAGTTACTCAGAACCAACAAAGTTTAAAACTTAAATGGGCATCTTCTACTAGTACCAGGTATAGTTTAAGCAAAATCATAAGTATATAAATTTGCCTTTTCATTTTCAGGTTRTTCCAAAGCTGAAAATAGGCCTAATTCCAAGTTGCATCCGAATTATATATTGGCACCCATCTCCCAAACCCTTGGCTAAGAATTTAAATACTTCTTTCATATAAAAAAAGTGTTACACTTTCATAATATATGTGAGACATATTTTAATAAAGTGTAACATTTTTTTTTTATACGGATGAAGTATGTCTTCAGACTCTAGTTGATGCAATTACTTTCTCCTTTTTTTTAAATGGCAACTTTTGCCAAATTTGAAACTATCAAATTAGTAGAACTATTTTTTTTTCTTTTTGTGTCATTTTCTTCTTATATCTCGTAATTACATGTCTCACTTTTTCTCCTTCACTTTCACTTCACAATCACAATCAAATTTACCTACAATAAGTGTCATGCTCAAGTTTCCACTAAAAACAACGGATAAATAATTAAACATTATATGGCCCAAAGCCCCAAATGGCAATTAATTACCATCTCTGCTTATGATTACACCAAGAGCTTTGCTTATTTTGCATCATTTCTAAAACAATAAACTCGATCACGAAAGATTGGAAGTTTGACTATGCATGTCTTTTAGGTTAGCATTTGATTGCTTACCGGTCAACACTTTTCACTTAATTTTATATACGTTGAATTTAACTGAATTTATTTTAACTATTTTGTGTCTTAACACGTCTCAAGTCGTTTTGCTCAAGAACACCTATATCTTTAATTGTCTTGGGAAAAAAATACGAACTTTATATATTGATTGTATGAGTTATACATTCAAACAAGTTCTCCTATGCAATAAAGAATCGTGGATATGCATTAATAATAATTTACTTGCAATTAGGGCTGTGCAATTTGTTATCCAAGCTGATTATTTTAACTGAATATAACTGCATATATAACTAATTACTGAACTGAAATGAACTGGTACGACTTAACTGAACTGAGTCAAACTGAAACTGAATTTAAACTGATAATATAAAACTGAGAACTGAACTGTAACTGACTGAACAAACTGAAACTGAAAATTAATTGTTTGAAAATAAATTCAATGTTAAAATAAACCTGAAACTGAAATTAACTGAACTGAATTAACTGAAACTGACAATTTAACTGAACTGAAATTAACTGAAACTGAACTAACTGAAACTGAATCTACTGAATGAGATTAACTGAAACTGAACTTAACTGGAAACCGTACTCAACTGAAATGAACTTAACTGAAACTAAAATTAACTGAACCTTAAAAGTAATAAACAAACTGAAATAAGACTAAACTGAAACCTGCGATTACTGAACACTAAAACAAAATGAAAACTAAATTTAATTGAAATAAAACTAAAATAACCAATAAATAATTAGAGAATTTTACACTTTATTAATTAGATAATTTTACACTTGATTAATTTATTTAAGATATAAGTAATTTTGTTTGAGATTTTGAGATAGCATTATTTATCTTTTTGAAGGGAGATTATGAGATAGATGTAATGTAATGAAAATAAGTAAATGATTATATGAGATAAGTTAGGTTAATGGGTAAAAAACTAATGACAACATACAAGATGATAAAGTATCATATGATTACTCGTATATTACGTAATTACATATTTCCATTTATTCTTATAAACACTTTGGATGAATCAATTTTGAAAATTTGCTGCATATATGACAAGTTTCATAGAGATTTAAAAAGGACACTCTTTTAACATAGAGAATAATTTTACAAAGCAAATCAGATATTATAAGTTTTATCCTTCATAAGTATTGTTGTTGAAGTTGCAACTTGCAACCTATCAATCCAACTTTTGATCTCATTTCATTAACATCATAGATTCATTAATCACAGAGAGTTTAAAAGATCCAAAAAAGTGACAAAACTTTTATGAGGCTTTTTAAATTCTAAAAAGGCCTCTAGAGTCTGACCTATTCATGCTACAAATAATTACATCTTCAAATTAAATAATTGATTTTGGAAATGAATGGGTAATGATTTTCTTATATTTTTTGCCAAGTTGGATCAATGTATTAGAAGTTGTGCATCCAATGAGAAACTATGGAGATAATTTAATTTGTTTTGTTTTTTTTGTTGCAAATAAATCATTTGTTTAAGTAATAACTTATTTATTGATTTAATGATTTCTAAATCAACTTCTTAATTTAAAAGTAAACGCTTTCTTATTCTATAAATTTAATGAAAATTTTAATTTTTATCGATTATTATGAAAAGACCTTATCAGTTGAATAATTAGATCTCAAGCAATCGAAGGGAAGAACTTCAGTTAACCATATTCAGTTTATGGTTCGTATAAAATAATTGCAAGGTTTGAATCATCAATCTACAATCTATTTATCACTTTTGACATGGTTGGGTTATACTCTAATTTAATTATAACTATGGATAAAAATGAAACCAGACAGGGTTTTAGGAACAAACTGGCAATGTAATATACACTTGCCTGAGACATGGTTTATCATGTTTTAACGACAAGGTTACGAACAATATGCACTAATTATAATTTACAATGATTGAAGAATTTAATCACTTTTCAACTCTAATCCTTACTTACGACGAAGTCCTCATATAGAATCCATCATAAATCATCATAAAGGGAACTGTTAGTCTATTCACAGTGGTATTCAAAATTTTTAGCGAAACATATAATGTATTAGTTAATGATTGCTATTAGAAACTTCATCTAAGACTAATCGACATTAGATACTCTTGCTTCTTCAATCCATCAATATACAAATTGTAGACATTTAAGAGATATCAACTAATAAATCAACTATAACTACCACATCAAACATCTAATATGCTCTTCATGCTAAATGTATGAAAATCTATCGTTATCAGACTTGTTGATACAATCATTTATCTCCTTTAAGAGATGTATTGTCCGTAAAGCAATCATAATAATAACTTCGATATCATATGGAGTTTAACTTTGATCTTATATAGAGTTGATTAATTAAGTTTTGACATCTTATATGATAATCAATGAATTTATCTTGTTCTCATATAACCGACACTAAGTAACCAACCATAACCGAATCCGAACTGAATCCGGCTAACTGAATTGAGTTAACCGATACCAACCAAAACTGAACTGAACTGAATTGAATTTTGCTTCAACGATGAACTGAATTGTTATAAACCAAAACTAACCTGAACTGAATTGAACTTTTATTTTAACTGCATTGAACTGAACTGTACCAAATTTGAACTGTTTAATCCCGCCCAAAACTGAAACTGAACCGAACTTGGTCAATTGATTGACTAACCGTACAACCAAAACTGAACTGAAATTCGTTTTAACTGAATGAAGCTGAACCGATACCGCGACCAATAACTGAACTGAGCTGAATGAACTTCGTTTAACTGATTTGAACTGAACTGTACTAAATGAACTGTTTAATCGTCCAAACTGACTGAACTAAACTGAACTGGTCGAACTGAAATTGAATGAACTGTTATCAACTGAAGCTGAACTGAACTGACTGTTTATCGTTAAACTTGAACATGAACTGACTGTATTGAAACTGAACTGTTTGGATTCAAACCATAACTCAACTGTTGATCCGATGACAAGACTAGTTTGGCAATCATTTTAGGACAAAGGGAGACGGTGGTGTATGTTACAAAAATCATTCAAATAGCAAATAATTGCATGTCACACAGTTCCTAATGCACTCTCTATTATTTACCCCCTGAAAGTAATAAATAAATAAATAAATAAATAAAATGCAATTGGGCAAAATATAACAGTATGAAACTTATTGCAGAAACCTAAAGTAAATTGATTGGTACATTCAGCAACTCTAAAAAAAACCTACTTGTAATTTAGATTATTGACCACTTTTGGCAAGAAATAGCAAAATGAAAAGAAATTAGAATTACCCTGAAATTTCAGTAAAATCTGACAACGAAGACGGTAAATAAAATAAGGAATTGAATAGTTGATGTAATTTACCTCAGAATTGAATAGTTGATGTACACAATTGCGCATTGTTGGTGAATCTGGTGAGATGAGAGCCGTTGAACGGTGAAAACTGAAATTAGCGGGATGTTTCGGTATTTTGGAAGGGAAGATTCAGGAACAACAATAACATTACTTTCTTCATTATTTTTGTGGGGTTGGCCCAACTTCTAATTTTCAAATTTATAGCCCAAAGTTTACAAATAGAAACTCTAGCTAAAGCCATAAATTACAACTACAAGCCCAAACCCAAACCAAGACACTTTCTCGTAACTCGTTATCTAGAGCATTCACATTCACGGGACTTTCCATTTATGTCTCTCCTCACCTCATTAGTCCACATCATTTTTCACTAACTTTATTTGTAAACTTTCTCATCTTAGGGCATAAGAGCATGTACAATGCTAGGGTACCCCAAATCTTCTCTCTCTTATTCTCCTTTTGACACATCACAATCCACTAGCATTTTTACTTATCCTACCCAATTTTAAGTAAGTATCCCACAATGATTTACTAACTTAAAAATGTTATTCTCTAAAATTAGGGGGAAATGAGTTATTTTTATTTTGGAAAAAGTATGACAATATGGTACTCAAATTGTAGAGGATTAAAAAATAAAATTATTGGTCCAATAATTTAATTTTTTTGAGTTTGATATATTGCATAAAATTAATTACCACTCACTAAAACTAAAAGGTTTTAAAAAGTGACAAATGTTGTTTTGTCATTGGCTCAAAGAATTTGGGAGGTTACCATTTAACTTACTTCCCCAAAATATAGGTAACCGTTAAATGGTAACCTCCCACAATGGTTAAGTAAGTAAATGGGTAACCTCCCATTGCACATGTTTTAATAAACCCCTCACCAATAATAGTTCAATCCTTTTAAGGGTTTGTTGGTGGGATCCAATATCTTATTTCTCTTTTTATTTTCTAACTTTTACCTAACTTTATTTTAATTTCTCTTTTTTTTTATTTTACACCCCCATGCCCCACCTAAATTTCACCTCATCTATATACCCCTCTCAACATTTCAAACCCCTCAAATATCCCCAACAATAAGATGTTTGTTTTTCAAACCTTATACCTCACCTACAAACTGTAACACCCCTTGGTGTGAACAGTAGCCCACTAGTAGATATTGTCCTCTTTGGGCCTAGCCCGCAAGGATTTGTTTTTGGTGTGAACTTGTTACCCACCCAAAAGGCCTCTACTAGGTTGAGGTATCAATCTACTCTATATAGTAGACTTCGTTCTCCTCAACTTCCGATGTGGGATGGAACTCTAATCCCCTGTCACCCACCCTTGAAAGGGAGCCTGRGTCCTCGAAGGCACGACAMAACACCGGAATGGTCCCTGGCTCTGATACCATCTGTAACACCCCTTGGTGTGAACAGTAGCCCACTAGTAGATATTGTCCTCTTTGGGCTTAGCCCGCAAGGATTTGCTTTTGGTGTGGGCTTGTTACCCACCCAAAAGGCCTCTACTAGGTTGAGGTATCAATCTACTCTATATAGTAGACTTCGTTCTCCTCTACTTCCGATGTGGCCAGGGCGAAACGTCTATTTGCTTTCATTACTGCACCTTTTTCTTCTTTCATTGTAATTCTTGGACATCTTTTTTTTTTTTGGAAATTATAAGTGTTTTTTTAGGATATCACTATTTAGTTTTTTCTTTTTTCTTATAAAAAATAAATACAACCACAATACATTTTTTTTTATATCAAGTGTGATGCTCTACAAGACTACAAGTTTTATTTCCTCTCAAGTTCTCTAAACTATTCGATCGGTTTAACGACTTGAGTTATGAGTCCTTATGACATTGTGAAAAGTTTGGAAACACTCATAAATTTATGTACACGTATACACTAGTCTTAAAATTTTTAAGGAAAAAACATATAATTAAAGATATAAGTGCATGTTCACAATTAAAACCGCATTTTGTTTTTCAAATACTTGACATCTTTGATCATTTCTTCTAGAAGTAAACAACAAATTATGATTGTTTTTGTTCCTCCTAGAAAATTATCTAAGTAAGAAACAGGTCAAAAGTAGTGTTTTGGGATCGGATCAGTTCAATGTCTTGCTCGCCGGGTAGTGGCTAGATCGTACGGACATGGACGAACCTAACAGTTTTATGGTGAGTCATTATCAATTTTAAATTTAAAAATTGCTACAGTTTCTATCAAATTTAGCGACCTCATTTTTTATGTTTAGCGACTAACTTTTTTAACAATTTATAATAGAATTTTTCGATTTGCAACTKAGTATTGATTTAAGTGATCGAGTAATGGTTTCAACGATCGACTTTTTCAATTTTGCAACCGAAAGTCAGAGCAGTCACTAATTTAGTTGTTATTTATTTTCCCCAATGTAYATCTACTAATGTGTATTAGCGTATTCTGTAGTTGGGCAAACCTGCACCAACAACAAAGGMGACAACCCAGCCCAACCAATGGGTACATTTGTCYAGAGCAAAAGTATAATCTAATTGTACATTTGTCATAATGTAAGAAAGTTAACWAATTGTTCGAATTATTCGAGGTATATATTACAATTGTTCGAATTAAATAGCCAAGGGTATTTTGGTTATTTTCAARTCTTATTGAACTTGGATTGTTTTCATAAGAAAAAGGTGGTAGATGATGACAATTCCATTATACATGGTAATCTTCAGGATTTCATGATGAGATGTATATAATGGAGCAAAGTGCTCAATTTTCATGACTTTGCAAGGAGTTAGACAGAAAGATAAGCTATTGCATCATCAGTAAGTGGCTCACACATCATACCCACTTCTTAACATCCCACTATCAATTTGATGCATGCCTGCTATCGCAAAAATCAGTCCTTCTTAAGTGTCTAATCCTACATTTGTTTTTAGCCCTTGAATTGATATGCACATTTCCATTCTCAAAAAAATTGTAGGGTCCACAACATTATGGTAATAACTTGGCTGACTTACTATTATTGTGTATTTTAATTTGTAGTTTTGTACTGTGCTTATTAAAAGGTGTTTGGTCAAATTCCTCAATTAAAGTTACATTTTTCATAATGTTAACCGATTAGTTGAGGATTAKAGAAGGGAAAATACTTTATCCATCCATAGGATAGATTATCCCGTATCCATCACTTATTAAGTGTTAGTAAACAGTGATAATAGAATCTTARTCAATCTAACAAATAATATTTTAATARTRTATTAGTAGTMGGTTACTTGCGTARTATTGAATAGATGTAGGCATATAGCTATGTCCSAATAAATTAACATTGTTTCAASGTAATATTGATTCTTAGATTGCTATCAGTAATCATATGCAATATGCTTCTGAAGTTGGWTCTGTTGTTAAATTTATAAACTTGGCTAGGTTCTTTAACATTGATTACATCACACTTGGYAAGTCTTTTCAGCTCATCTTTCAATTTGCATATGGATATTTTAAGTAAGATGCGTCTTATTTTGGCAAATTCTAAATGAACAAAAAATATTACAACATTATTTTTCATTTGAGTTAAGATGAACAATTTTTTAATTATTTTTTTTACTCTTGATGGTACCAATTGTCTAATGTAAATCCTCGTGTTATTTATGCATTGTAAGCTTTTACTAATAATACTAGTTAAATCTTTTGTTTTTAGGGTTTTATGATCAGTTTTGTAAACTAAAATGTTATTTGATGTATTAAATAATACTGTAGTAATTGTTTCATATTGGACTTGTCAATATGGCAATATAGGGCTAGATCACTCCACTTAAGCATGCCCTTTCCCCTAATAAATTAACAACACTAACATTTTATCTAGTGTATAGGCCTATAGCTTATAGAGTAATATGATTTGTATTTTATTTTTTGAAAAATCGATCATAACTATGCGAACTCAGATGTCAAATTTTTAGGTGCAACAAGCACCATTAGATTAGGCTGCCTAACGCGGAATTTTCTTTCATTCCTCATTTGAAACCATGCAAATGAGGAAAACATATCGAAGACCTAATAAATAACATTCTCGGCAAGTGTCCCTGGAAACACCATATAAAATTTGCAATGATCTTAATGGAAAACTTTGGCCAAAGAACAGGGAGATTTCTCATAATATAGCGGCTCATGGTTTGTGCCCTTCTGCCTGACCAGGACACCCTAAATTCTTTTTTGCACTTAAAAGAACTTCAGATGTGATTGGGCATGCTTCTGTTAGTTCAAGTTTGGTGTTAAGAAGCACTCTAGTTGATGATGATGTCCTGAATACATGCTGCCCATAATCATGAATAAGCCAAAGTTTCGCACAGGTTCTTCTTAAAGATCAATTTAACTAACTGAATCAAAATAATTCCTTGGAAGCATAACATCATGAATAGTTCCTGATACTCCAATTGCAAACTTTATAACATAAAGTAGAAGATGATAGCATCACATACAAGATTTTACAATTCTATGAGAACAGGTCTGAAGTCTTAACTTAGCTATTCACTAACCACAACCCTGTACAATTGCTTAATTAYACCTACTTCGATAGASTTGGCTATCTGAGTTCCTAGGATACAAACCATTGTGGACATAAATAACCACTAGATTATAACCATTAACCAACATTGATTGCAATAGTTGGTAGATGTTACTCTCCCTTGAGCAGTTGAGCTAGGGTTAGAGTACTTCGCAACGATAGGTGATCCTGATTTTCCTTCACAAGCTACATAAACCAGAGCGAGACTGGTTTTATTACAGGCAGTAGGATTATTTGCTGCAGACTTGATATCATGTACGTGGTGGTCGTGGGGTGTGGATAGGATTTGATGTAGTTGGTCCATAATCATTTTTCTCAAAGTCCATCCTTCCCTCAATAAAAGCACCCTCCATGTCATCCTCTGGTATCATCTGATCCTGTTGTAAAATCGGAACATGACTTTATGAGAGGAAAACAAATGGATGTCAAACTTAGTGCATGAGATGCATATGTACATGTACCGATACCTGTTTCATGCTACTGGTTGCAACAACAAATTCTTRCCCTTCATTGGGGAGCTTGGTAAGTCCTGCAGTCAGGTCACAAGCAATAGAACAGAGATTAGTCAAGGAACAGGTAAAAAAAAGACCAATCAACACAAGACTTAAGATACTTAAGTTGTTCTTACTGGACACGGGGATGGCATTTGATGAGATAAGGTAAGAACAAGCCAGTATGAGTACAAAGAGATGAAGTGCGCGGGATGCCATCTATGATTGCTGAAGATGAGATTACACTCGGATAGTTGTGGTACTATAGAGAGCTGCACTTGTGACATATATATAGTGCAGGATATGTTGAGAAGCTTAGGATATGATTAGCTAGTGCACACCTTGTTTCTACTCGTATTTTTATGAAAAKAAAAGTCAGCAAAATGAGCCTTTTTTGGAGAGAAAATAGACTTCTCTGATTAATATGTGTCTGTTGCGCACTTTCTGTCTAACCTTCCTAGAAGAATGAGTGTGGGGCTACGTTGCATACCTTCCATCAAAGGATCATATGCATTTGGACAGATTTCGCCGCACTGTGGTGCTGAAATCCTGAAAGGCACTTGGGATATTTTTTTTCCTTAGTGAGATTTGTGTTATTGTGTATGAGGCGTGTGTGATGTAGTGGACGACATCAGCAGAAATTAAAATAAGTCACACGCTAATATAGAAAGTAGTACCCACAATAGAAGTGGAGGGAATTGAATAGCTTTCTAATATTTATGAGCAGTTTCTGACTACCAGTTAACTCCATTCTGAATCTGACTAAATCAGATTGTGAAAATTTGATATATGCTTTCAGAATTACTATATTCAAAATTCCTCTGCTTAATCCAGCTGATCTGTATGGCAAGCAAGAAGCTTGAGTTTGCTAAATGGTCATCACGAGAGATTCTTAAGTTATTGCTTTGAAGTGTACTTTTAACTTTTAAGCATCTTTAAACATGCATCACATTTCAGTGTTTAGCATAACCACGGCTTTACAGCAAATATTCACTCTTTTAATGCGAGTATGATATAAATATCTAGAAACGAGGGTATTTTTTAAACAGTATCATATAATTCATATAAGCATATGTGCAATTCTTTCTTTATTGATTCCTAACAGAATTTAATTTATTTCCCAAAAATAGGGGATGCTGTGACGTCCACGTACCCTATTAGTTCCATCTGTGATGAGAAACTGAACTTTTATAGAATTCCTGCACTTGTGGTTGTCAACTGTTAGCAACTTAGCATGCTATCCTGTTATCTGGAATTTACTTCCCCTTCCAATTCAGAAATGATGATGGTATGCTAATATATTCATTAGTGTTTAATGAACTATACTACATGTCAAACAGTCAAAGCATCACATAATTTGCTGTATAATTCCCTTTTATGTATCGCGGTTCTCCTAAAGTGACCCAAAAATAACCCAAAACTCGACATAATTGGCTATTATTGGACCATGGTTGCAGGGGGTTTAGGGAATTATGTAACACTGGTCAAAGCACCTTCTGTCATCTTTCTATGAGATAATTGTTTTGACTTATGATGAGCTAATGACAATCAAGATGAAATTATTAAGTTTGAATGAAACCTTAACTTTGGCTAAATGTCAACCTATTAGACATGATGTTATTGCCGTGGTCGGCCAGGCCAGGRTAGCAAGTTGAGCAATAAAATTCGCTTTATAAGCCGTATGGTAACTGCCAACCTGCCAAATCCAACAGGTTTGTTCTATTTCTGATTGAAACACCCAGAACATCACCTGTTGTCCTGCAACTCATATCTTTTTGTCATCTTTTATGCTATCAGGCCGAGTTAGTCTTCAGCTACACTTCAGATCTGTACTAGCCTGCACGCGTTTTTAGTATCTACATAGTACTTTCTTAGTAAATCTAGACTCATAATTACTCTCATGTTCTAGCCTAATTACGACATACCATCAATTTAGTATCACCGTGTATAAGACATGCAGATTCAGAAGGCGGGTTTCTTGTTAGATGTCAGAGTCTGTTTTCTTAGAGGAAGAAACAAACATGGTAACTGGTTATATTGACTTAATTGCAAATGAGAATGATATATTGGACAGCAACTGAGTGGTGCTTGATACATAAATTAGATATCTTTATTGAGTGGACTCCTGAGTTGCTGAATAATATGTGGTCCTGTGGTGAGAGTTTGTATGCCTTTATTTAGAGAGTGGTGCTGGTTACAGATGTGGTAAATTCCTTGGGGTATCTGGAATCTTATTATAAGTGGAGAGAACAGTCTTTCAGCTTATTCGGAGCACATGAATAAGGATAGTATGAATGGTTGAACCAACTCATTGTGGAAGGCAGAGGACACCACTTTGAGTTCGTTTTTTTTTTTCTTTGAAACAAAGGGAAGACTATTTCATTCAATGAAAGTCATTCGACATCTACAATAGAAATCAATAACAATAAAAAACATATCAAAATAGATCGAATTAAATTCAACTTTGACAAAACCTAGATCGCTATAAGAAATATTTGTTGGTACAGTTGCTCCTCTATCACATCACTGTTTTTTCATACAGCTTTTCACGAGGGGTTCTATCGATTTGCTATAGTTTTGAAGTAGAACCTGAGTTGATTCTTTTGAATGTAGTGGAAGAACAAAAATCTGTTGTAATCCCGCGTTAATCATCATCAATAAATTCATTCCCGGAGAAAAACACATGGTCAATAATGATCTCACAAAGGAGAATGATGAATCTGACAAAACGGAATGATATGTCTCACAAGGAGAATAACAAATCTCACGAAGAGAATAAAATAAAGTGCGGCCTTATTGTAAACATTAAAAGCAAAAGAAATTACATAAGAAAAAGAATGAGGGTTTACCATCAAATTTTTTAGCCCCAAGAGAATTGAGGAAGAAGAGTTTTTTTTGAGAGAAAAGTGACTAGGTTTTTTTTAGAGAAAAGTGTCTAGGGTTTTTTTCTATCTGTTACTCATATGCTAGTTATGCTACGAGCCATATTATGAATTCAGACGATGAATTGGATCACATAAAAAATAACTTGTACAATGAAAGGACTTAGTAATAGGGCTGGTAGATCAGCACAAGACCAAAGTTAGGCAGAGGGCATGGAAGAAAACAACCTAGGAACAATATGTACTTTGGATAGAAAGTTGAAGAGTTGAAGATATTTACTCTATGTTTAATGTATCAACTCATACAGACAAAACTCAAAACGCTTGCCTCAATCCCAAAAGGAAATAACTAATATGTAAGTGAATCATTCAAACTTACCAAGTTACTTAATAGAACTGTAGTAGCCTTCAAATTGTTGAAGTTTGAACTTAGTTTTGATGCTTGGATTCTGAAAAAACACAGCTAGTTTCAGTAGTTCTCTAGGCATGGATCTTTTGTGAGGAGCACCCCTCTGACTGCCATTCACCACAGGGCCATCTTGCTTACTGTGTCGTAATTGTCAAGGTTTTCCTGCATATAGTACACAAAGTGTCAGTTCCATTCCTTTTTCCCGTATACAGAAACAGTAATTATGTTTTCTTTCGCTACTTTCGAAAGGTTGAATATCATTGGGACCATGGCAACATGAACTTGGTTTGATTCCTATATTGACAGATGAAATGAAAGTTCGGAATATAAGCCTGAGGGGCAAGTTGCTCAAATCCAGAGGTTGAAATTGAACAATAGCATAATGGAACTACTTTTATGGAAGTTTCTTCAGGTTGGTTCCAATTTGTTCAGTCCCCTCTGTTTAATTGTATCTGAAAAAAGTCAAACAGATGATATTATGGTTGAAACATTTAGCAGCTGTTCAAGTATCTTCTTTAAGGTATAAATCAAGGATTAAAATAGAGTATTTGATAAATATTGTTCACTTGCTTATTATCTCATTATATCATGCAGTGCACCTTATTTCTTAACCAACGTATGGGTTAAGATCCTCTATATTATGAGCGTCTATCCAACTAAAAAACTACTCACAAAGGCTTACTATGGAGTAACAATGTGAGGCTCAGTCAGAACACCAATTCAATTATTCAGATGCTTCTTTCAGCCTCAGTCTTAACACCAGACCTCTGGATTTCTCTCTGAGCGACTTGTTCTGATTCACTTTGAGTACGCCAAAAGAATTATGACTATTAGCATCGTCTGAGCGAGAATAGCCGACATACTCGGTACTTAGTGACTAGCTTTTTACGTAGGGCTCATCAACAAACTGGTGTATGTATCATGTGTATTTCACGAAGATGTATACCATTTGGCTGGGTCATATCCGAGTTCCACTTTAACTTCCCTCCTTTCTAGCCAGCCCCCTACTTAATTCACCGATTTCCACTCACAAACACCAAAGAATATACAAAGAAATTACAGTAAGTCTTGACAGGGTGACGCAATCGACCAATACTTGTCGTTAAGATTCCATCTACATAGCCCTTTTTTCATTTGTCGTTTACGAGTCAGTTTCAGTGAGTGAGGGCCTAATAAGACGCTTCTGGGTTGATTCAAAGGAAACCGCCTAGATGCTTAGCCATAGGCTCGACATAAGGCAAGAGCTATGCTTGTATTGCCCTAGAAGCCATCATGGTTATTTGGTAAGAGGTTATAGGTGTTTTAAAAATTCCAGAGTGTGTTGGTTCAATGTGTATATTGCCCGATGGTGCACCATGTGCTGAGACTGCAGATAAAATGCTGCAGGTACTCACTGGATTTATTCATTTATTCACGGCAAACACAATAATACAGTTCATACGTACTAATATGAATCCTCTTATACAAGGATTTGGTATGCACTCCCATTGGCTGTTACCACGTATTAGTGACTAGTTAATTTGATTCACTCGATTACAGACAATAGATAAATTGCATATAACGGGAATGCCATGGTGTAAAGGCTGTATGTATATTAATTCAGGTGGTTATAAGGTTTCTCCCTAACCCAACTTACAATCGACCATACCGCAAAGATGGCTAGTGCTGGGTCAAAAGAGAAGAATTTATATTATATTGTAGTAACGTGAGAAAAGAATGTAACATTCAGACTTCACACAGATTTACTCCTTGTTTTTATTCACTTTTGTCTAGATCTTTTTATATGTCCTCTTTCTTAATTATATCTCTCTTGCCACTGATTTTTCATGGGTCGGAATCCGACCATGGGAATTTTAGGCAGAATAAGTTGTGAAAATGAGTCACCAAAATAAGCTTCTGCTCAAATATAGATTGTGGAAAATAAAACAAGTGGCTTACTCTAAATATGTTTAAGTTCTTTAACCGTTCTCGACACATTTAAATACTTTCCTTCTTACCATACGAATTCCTCTTTTAATGTATCCATCTAATACATAGCCATCCTTAAAAGGAATTGCACGAAATATCTAGGGACCTCAAAACCACATCTGCACGATGATGCTCAAAAACAAATTAATTATGTCGTCCAAACTTAATTTAGTGGGACAAGAATTATTGACATCATATCAGTATTTTTCTATTCATTTCATGACAACTTCTCTCAATCGCCATCCTATATTTTAAATTCCAAAAACAATATGACAACATGTTGGCCAAAAACTCTCAATATATTTGTCATTACATATTGAGCTAAAGTCGTTTCTCAAAGATGTTTCTTTTGCATTAGCTCTCATCTTTTTCAAGAGATGTACTTTATGTTTAGTTAGTATCATTACTGAGCCTGCAAAGTTGTCATGCATCACATGTGCATTTTGATTGTTCTGCACTTTAGGCCTTAACTTTTTTCTGACTTCTTATACTAGAGATTACATTTATGCATTCTTAAACTGGACACTTTTGCTTCATTAAGCAAACAGGGTTTTATCTTATCTTAGGAATTGAGGCGTGAAAGGAGGAATTCTGAAAATGTCTTGAGATGAATGTAACATAGATAAATATGTACGCTATATATCTTTCCAACTTGTTGTTATAAGTGTCTCTTTAGAGGAGTCTAATCACTGTTTAAGTCAATGATCTTGGTTTGTACAATACAAAAAATGGTTTGTTAGTAATCAATGGTAATTTTTTATCCTTTTTGCTTATTTGGGTGTTAGCTTATTAGATTCCATTTTCTTGTGTGATTTCATTCTACTTTCTGATATTCTGAGGCTGCATTTCAGACTGCTTTTTGTTATATATTCTTTTTTTAAGTTTGGGTAGAGAACTATACTTCAGATTGATTTTAGCACACACAGCCAGTTCCTATAGTACATAAAATCACAATGAGATACTTCCGTAGTTTTGTACATGTGCTTATAAATATACCACAGATTCAATCCAAGAATAGTGTTTACTTGCATTTAGCACATGTCTTTTTCTGTCTTTGTTGTCTTTTCAAGACACTTTTTAGTGGTCAGCTAAGATTTCAAATCTTCTTTGGGACGGTGCTTTGCTATTATCTTACCTTTGTTTCTTCTGCTCTAATTGTTTTGCTATACATTTCTCATATTGTTCCACAAAATATGTCTTGTGGCATACGCAAGGATATAGGGAGTTTATGAACCATTGCTATCTAATTAGTACTATGTTTACACTCTTTTAAGCAATTTTATTTAATCTAATTATACACCGGTATATCTTTCTTAGATACGATCTGGTTGACACTGTTAGAGCGGTGGAACCTGTTGTAGTTAAAACTGTTGGCATGTTTATGTATTTGTTATATGAAAACTGAACTGAGACTAAACTGAACTGAACTAACTGTACTTGAAATGAACCGACGGAATGAAATTAACTGATTAAGTTCCTTTCAGTCAAACTGTGAATCTGCTGTACTTGAACTGAAACTGATGAAACTGAACCGAAACCAAACTGAACTGAAATTAACTGATTTAGAAAACCACTGAACTGTACATGATTGAATTACTGAAATCAAGGAAACTGATTTAAATGAAACTGACTGTAATTGAACCATTTGAACACTTTTAACGAATTAAATTTGGTTTAACTTAATAATTTCAACTATTAATGAATTGTTTTAATATTGATTATTGTCTTATTCAAAAGAGGACCATATACTATTTGATTGTATATTTAATGATCTTAATTTTAGCAGTTATTACTATTTGTGTCATTACAACTACATTTACTTCATATTTCATGATACTTTCGTAATATTTGCAAGTATATTCATTAAATGGACTATCTTAAAATTAACTTATAAATTTAAGCTACGAGCTGCGAGCTAGGTTCATTAAACTTTTGCTAAGCCACAAGCGATGGGCCTAAAGCTTATTTTTGACTCACTATTAACAGCGCTCAACATTAGACCCAAATAAATTGTCATGGCTCCAATCCACATAACTATATCCTGTTATTAGCTAGTAAAATCAGGGGCATTTTTTTCAATTTTTTCGATGGTGGGAACTTTTTTTTTTTTTTGAGGGGAAAAAGATGGTGCTATTTTATTAATTAAGGACAAATGTCATAGACTACGGAGCTATCTCATTGAATCGTTATTGGCCACCAATGCCTCACGTTCTTAAAGGCACCACCTTAGCGACGGGTCGATTTCTGTGGGCTACAAAATTCCACCCTTACATGGACCAAGAAACCAAATCTAAAAGCTTAGAACATAACTCTTACAGACGTTAACTCCAATCACTTAAAGTAGAAAGGACTTTGATTCTTGAGATTTGGGCCTAACCTCACATCGTGACTCAAAACTCACACGTGAACCCAAGATCTTCTTCCAGCTTGCGAGCATCATTGGTCTATCTCGATTGTTGGGAACTTTACTCTTCTTTCTGATTGGTATTAAAAGAAGATTACACTAGCCCAGATTTCACGTCCCAATACAAGTAAATTGGCATGGAATAGGTCTGAATATAAATCAAAGTTAAGGTTGTTTTTAATCTGTATGACCCTTTCTCTTTTTCGCTAGGTCGATGTGATTCTTAATTTGTGTATGTTAGTGTGAAGATTTAACAAAATAAGTCATAAATGGAAAAGGACATAGGGATGAAGAGAAATCAAGGTAAAGGGTTCCTATATGGTGGACTTTTCCTATAAGATTAGATTTGAAAAGTGGTTAAGAATTTACAGTTATTGTACAATTCAATTAAGTGTCATATTGTTTTTTCGCAAACTGTCTTAAGATCTATAACCATTGTCTGACGATTTCTTTAATCTGAATCTTACGTATATTGTTTTAAACTAATTATGGTTGAATTATCATTACTCCGTTTACCAATCATTACTTAGTTTCTTATTAAATTAGAATCGATGTGTAACAGATTTATTTTTTACTTAGTCTACGATTAGGCTAATGGCATTTGTACTGATGTTGATCATATCAATTGTTATAGTTATATTTATGCCCTATTGTTATTCAAACTTTAAACATCTTCATTTGATGATATTGATTTCCTTGCTATATCAATTACTTTATACGGATATATCATTTTGTGTAATGTTTTGATCAATACGATTTATCAAATTTGATCCTAATACGTATCGATGTTTGTATTGCGTTGATCCATCTTTGTATGTGTATTTTATTATATTGAACTTATAATTTTCACCTTGATCATCATCCTTTCATTATTGAACTATATTATTCAACTGATGCAACTCGAATTCAAACGAAAACTGCTTTAATGAAATTGTAATAACATAATGAATGATTGCTGAATCCTATATGGTTATACGAAATACACTGCACTGAATCCGCACTTGAATCTGAATGGAAATCATACTGTGTTGCGTTTGAACTGTAATCCCGTAAGTTATACCTGAAACCTTATAAAGCTATGGAAAAAACTGACATCAACTGAATTGAAATCAACTGAACTGTTGCGTTTTGAACCATACCTTTTTAACTGAACTGGTTAACTGAAGTCCCTCCTCTAGTTGCATGAGCAAATGGAGTATAGTATACAATACCAAACTAATTGACTTATGTAACATACAGAAGACTAGACTTTTTTTTTTCTTTTTTTTAAAAAGTTTTTATCTGAGCATTAAAGAAGAATGATTGTTTTGGATACAAACACACAACTGTAGTTAAATCATGCTTCAAAAGTGCAAAAAGCCGCCAACAGCGCAGCACACCATAAAATACCATCAAGCTAAGTAAGACCATCAAATCAATACTGCTAAAAATTAACTTATGGTGAATTGTGCCCGTATATAGCCTGGAATGATCAAACAACTGTAGGGCGCTCTCCAAGAGGTTACAACGTTACGTGTTGTCTCAAGACCAAATCGAGGTGGAATGATCAAACATTGGGCTTTAATTGTGAATCTATTATTAAACCAAATTTTCAGAAACTTACAAATGGACTGCGGATTGGCATGACACGACTCGTAATTCCATGCCGCAAACATGACTTAAAGTTGGGGCGTGGCAAAATGATTGTAGCTGCTCGAGCCATCCAAGGACAATAGAAACCTGCACTGAAGGGACAGAGGGCTCAGGGCTAGCTCTGCTCATATGTGAAATATGTTAGCAGCTTAACATGTATTCAAATTACATTATACATCTTCTACTTCATATTGTGCAAACTACTCATTTCAACAGTAATGAGTGTAGTTGAATAAATACAAGTACTAAGCACGGTAAGAAAAGTGATGTTTGTTAAATGAGTTTTGTGAGGTCAACTCGTTGTAAGATTATTCATATGTTAACAACTGAAGTTGAGTTCAGTACAATGTTCTAAAACTAACCACATACAAAGTTTGATGTCAAAAATAAATAAATAAATATAAAATACTTGAATACAAAGCAAATAAAGCTGCTCAAATACAAATAGTCAAAGTAATCAAAAGCAATTAAAAAAAAGGTTAAACTTTTGACAATGGATAATAATTTCCATCAAATCATCAATGGAAAATAAGTATAGATTGTGAGACCGTCTACCACCAGCTTTTGACAGCGTTGGTTCCCGTTACTTTAAATTATATTTGGAAAAAATGACTTCAGATAATTAAGGTATAAATTTTACATATAGTTCGGACAAGATTTATTAAAACAGACAATTCAATCAAAGGTTCAATACCGCCTCACAAAGCAATAATTATTGTACAACGAAAATAAGTTAATAAGCAAAAATAAGTTGAAAAGCAGCGGATGTGCGGTGTCCTAATAGAATAATGGCCTTATATTAATTTTTGCATGCCAGGAGGATTGGGGCAGTACTTGAAATAGTGAGGAAAAAAGGCTAAATAAGATTTAGGAGTAGAGGTGGGAAGAAAGTGCTGACATGGGCAAAAAAGCAAGGCAAGTAGCACTTTCCCCTGCTTTCTTTATCAAATGTGGAATCAAAAACTCTTCTTCTTAAAGCATTTAAGATCTTCTCCTAACACCCCCACATTATTTGTGGCTCTCAATCCCTCCTCTACTTTGATGACTTGGCATTTCACCTTCTAAATTCACCCACATTTCTATCTCACTATATATTCTCTAGTCCACCTTACAGCAAGCACTTGATCATCTTCAACAGTCAGGGAGAAACCAAAAACACATACCAACTCTCAAAAATTACTTTGATAAACAGACTCTTTTTATCAATTTTCTTTCCTTGTTAAGAGTGCTAAAATGTGCAGAGAAAAGATCCTTCAAATAAAGCTTTTTGGGAATGATGATTCAACTGGGTGTCGAACAGTGATGATGATTTGTAACTGCTTCGAGAATGTGGTTCGCTTCTGCTGTCAGAGTGAATGAGGATCGACTGAATTTACTAGCTCTGGTAGAACATTCCTGCTCAAAGGAGATGAATATACAGCAATTATGGCGTCTGAATTTTTCTTCTAATTTCATTTGCTGCTTCAATTGCAATTCTGAGAGATAACTTTGGCAAAGTTTATGAATTTATATTATTAAATGGGTTTGTTCTTTTGTTGTTACTGTTTCATCAATTATTATGAGATTTATTAACTGTTTAAGTTAGAACTCTGTCTCAAAGCTCAGAAGTTATACAGATGGCCTTCAGCAATTTATTTCTGTTTCTCTTCTAAACTGTATATATATCTAACTATGTGAGAATATTTTTAATAAAAATTAAAAAAAATCAAGTTGCCTTTGACAATAATTATGGAAGATCGATCTGAATTTTAGATTTGCTTATGAATATTGTAGTTATTGGTTAGACAAGGTTATCCATTAAAAATAAATCAATCTGCGAATTCTTTTGTAATTCCTTGTCAGTATTCCTCACACCTTGTTCTGCAATCTCAATTTTTTTCCCCTTCTAGAATATAATTCATTAGATTGATTCAGGCAATCAATTAGTAAAATTCCAAATTTACTGTAGTTTAAATCAATTATCGAGGATTAAAGAAATTTATCAGAAATTTTTTTTCCTTTTTCATGCCGCATTTCCTATTGTCGTAAATTGAGTATGTTTTAGTAACAGAACAATAGCATGCTCCTTCTACATGTAGACAGGTAAAACATATACTGATAATTTGGATTCAAATCAAAATTACATGATTGTGCCTTATGCTTCTTTATTGCATGATTTAGCTTCCAACCAGACCATCAATTGTTATTTTTTTTTTTAAAAAAAAAATAAAAAAATTGTGTACATGTATCTCAATATTGTTATTTTTTTTTCGGTAGCAGAAAGCCTGAATATAGAAGAAGCAAGGCACACCAAGCAAGAAGGCGAACCATCTTCAAAATCAGGTTTAGAAGAGCCTAAAACACAACTAGCCCTTCAACCAACAGAGCCTAACGTCCTAAACGCTCTTGAGTTTGGATATAGCATCTGTAGAGAGAGGACAGAAATGGTCGTTCAATGGAAGGTGGTTAAGTACACGTGCAAGACCTTGACAAAAAGATGCAGATCAAGTAGAGCAGTAACAAGTAGACCCACGTTTCACACTCACAAGACACGTAGAACCCTACTGAAAATCACTCTCGCCCACGCACGCTGCATCAGCCCCGTTGTACAAGAGAAAAGAAGAGCAAAGAGTATTGGTTACTTAGCCGTTGACAGTCGCTGACCGACGAGTTCGTTGAACGGTTCAACGCCGCTCAACTGGTGAATGTTAACCAACCACGTCACTTCTGCAAAAACTGCCAAAGATACTGGACTGCTGGTGGCTCCATGAGGAATGTTCCTGTGGGAGCCGGAAGGCGGAAGAGCAAGAATTCCGCAGCTTCTCAACAGCGTCATCTAGTGATCCCGGGATCTTCTGATGGAATGATCCACCATGTGATGAGGCCCGACGGATCAGTACTTACCTTTGGSCTAGATTCATCTCATCCTAATCAATCAAAGTCCTCGATGTTCAAGATTGGAGAAGGGCCTCAAAATTTTCTCCCAAATGGATTTTTCGTGTCAGAGAATGACAGGTCAAGCTCCAATCCAGTGTCAAATGCTAGTTCAATTTCCACTGAGATGGGAGGAAATAGTAATGGAGGGACAGAGGGTTGTCAAGCAGTTCCATGCTTTCCATATAGTTGGAACCCCATGACTTGGCAACCAGGGTTTCCAATGTCATTTTACTCAACACCATCACCTCAGTGGGGTGAACACTTAGCGAGACCTTGTAATCTGCAATGGCTACCAAACCCATCAATGCAATCCGATCAATCTTCCACAAGTTCTTGTAGTCCTAATTCTACCTCCCTAGGAAAGCACTCTAGGGACGGGACAATGTTGGTGACCTCTATCTCTGACAAAAAGGAAATTTCAGAGGAGAAAGAATTGCAGAATTCAAGAGTTGTAGTGCAGAAGACATTGAGGTTTGTTGATCCATCTGAGGCTGCTAAGAGCTCGATATGCACTACCCCTGGAGTCACGAGCGATAAAGTCGGTTCTTCATCAAGCGGAAGAATAGCCCTATTCGGAGGATTACAGCAAGTTAAGGGTATTGACTACGAGAGAACTAGCAACATCATTCCYGGAATTGAAGCATCATCTATGGTTTTACAAGCCAATCCTGCTGCATTCTCAAGGTCCCTGGCATTTCATGAAATTGCACAATGAGAAGTAGATGAAAAAGACTAATTTATTGATGATTTCTTAAGCAAAGAGTGGAATTTGACCAGTATATTTTGTGACTTAGAGAATTTAGTGGGTGTGTGGATTCATGTATAGGTATCCCTAAAGCTGCATCAAGTAGAAGGGGAGGGGAAGAAAGGAACTGAGCTAGCACTTTAGATATATTTGGCTTCTCATAAGCTAGCTTTGTCCATCCCTTCCATGTTTCCACACTCCAAACCTGAGTTTGTATATATATATATATCTACTAAGTTTTTTCACTGATTTTGTCCTAAATTATCAGTCTTTCACTATCATCACCCATTTCTTTTGAGCAAAGGATTCTATTAAGGAGAACAGAGATAATCAACATAGGTTAAAAAAAATTAAAATAATGTGATCCAACTTAATACATGAAAGTAGCAAAATTTGAAATTGGAAAATGACCTAAATCTGTCACCAAAACATAACCCACTGAATTCAAATTGCAAGGTTCAAAATGACTACCTATTATTCAGGGTCAAAATCAGTATCTCTATGTACACATACTTCCTTAGATTATCACTCAATATGTTAATTGTCAAATTACTTCTACTATATCCTCAATATAATATGAGAAATCTTATCTTCAATTATGCCAGTAATTTAAAGAAGTGTTTAATTTCAAATATTATTTACAAAATAAATTTTAAGCAATCATTGGTTAACAATAAACCCAAGAAAATAGCAGAAATATAACCAAAAGGGTAAGATTGGCAGAATACAATGATGCCTCAAAAGTGGAGTTTTCTGTTTTGGAGAAATCAGAGCCAAACAAAAAATTCCTCAGACACTGAGGAAGCAAATCAAAAGGTGGCTTGCCATTGGACTTTATGATGCCAACATAGCATATGACCACCTACTTTTTTTTATTAAATTCATTTCTTGTTTTCTCTTTATGACAATTCCATGTAAAAGGTGGATTGAAAAGTCCTTGTAGGCCCTCACAGAAGAACCGGATAAGCTCGACTTGGGGCCATAAAGGCCAAAAGCATCTTTCTTTTTCAAGCACCAAAAAAAATCCATTCTTAATTTAATATAATAACCATCAATGATTTAATAAATATAGCTTTATACAATGATCCACATGTTTGTCCATGCTGTTCTTTGATTAAGTAAAGGTTTAGTGGATGCTAAAAAATTAATATTGATGGAGTGAGTCTTGAACCAAATCAAGTTAATATTAAATGAGTATAGGTATCTAGAAGGACCTTGTTCCATTGTTCCAAGATTATAGTCTTCTAGACATGAATGGTTTAGGAATTCGAAACCACCTTATATCAACTTCTTTTTTTATTTAAGCACCACATCCTACCAACTTCTTCTGTAATTCCATTAATCGTATTCACATTCTGTTTGGTAAGGTGTAAAACACTTTCACTGAAAAATTATTTTTGCATTTTACATTAATTGGTTTAGAYTAAAATAATAAAATGTAAAACTATTTTCCACCTTGCTCAAAACATTTTCCACCAAAATTGGAAGACATTTTCTCTCACAATTGAGCAATTGTTACTTCAATCAAACAATTAAAAATGCATAATATGGAAAATCAATACACATGTAACCAAACAACGGAAAACCTTCACGAAAATGAATTTTCTAATGTAAAAGGTTTCTCATAGAAAACAGTCTACCAACGCCTTCACTCTATTTACAACTCCCAACCTGTATTAATCATCCATATTCATACACCTACCAAACGCTTACTCACATTACAATCTCTTAACCCAAGAGATGGGAAAGCATACCCTCGGAAAACATGTGTCCCTTGCATTATTATTTTTTTGATTTTTTAGTTGTGTCAAATATGAAAAATGAAATTAATTAATAGATTGGAGAGCTTTTTGGAGAGCAAATCATTGTTAGCAACTTTTGAGAAGGTGTGCTTGGGACACTCTTGAAGAGAAAAAAAAATACGGGTTGGAGAGTAACAAATGTGTTGATGCTCTAATCATACAAAGTATAAAATATCTTCATGTAACTAACTATGAGAAATCTATGGTTACATGACTTATAAACGTACTCCTTCCAAACTAAAACCCGCAAATTGGACTTTTCAAGCACTTTAAGGGAGATTTAACAATATAATCGAGCAAATTTGTCAAAACAATTTTAACACAATTAAATTATATTATTCTCATTGTAGTTAAAATTATTATTAACTTGCATGTTTAGTACTTTGTCAAATTCTTCCTTAGAATACGTAAAAAGTCAATTGTTGCGAGTTTTATTACGAAAGGAGTATGTATTATGATGGCTGGTTTTTACAGATTTACAGGACTTTTATAAGCTTCTTAACTTCCTAATCCTTTATACAATCACAACTTCTACTTGGTTTATGCCTCACTTAAAGCATCATTTTTGGTGATCCTCTATTTTAACGTCTAACTAATTTACACCTGGTGTGGATTGGGTTGACCCATTCTTAGTCCACCACATCTTTTTTTTTCCCACCCCCCAATTGATAAACTAAAGTAAAAATTATTTGCTTCAAGTGGAAATATCTTACTAAAATTTTATATCTCATAATCCTCTTTGTTTCCCTTTTTTTGCTCATCAATCTTTCTTGGTTCCTTGAACTTGGACATGGTGGTGGTGGAGGTGGTGATAAGTTGATAATGATAATAATGCTGGCAATGATTGGCTTAGGCAATGGTTATGCTAGCTTCTCCAGTTCTCCCCTCCTTTCCCTGTAAGGAATCTCTACATTGTTTGGCTAGAATCAGTAACTTTTTAAATGGCTAAAGGAGTGAAGGACACTAGGGAATTTTCTCAAAATAAGGAAAATATGGGTCAATTCTCACTATGTCCCGGGAAAAAAAGGAAAAAAATATATATGTATCCATTTCAAAGCAGAATTATGGTGCTCAAATTCCTTGCAAGTTAGATCAAATCCTGCCAGCCTCACTTCAGTCATGTACTCAAACACTCACATAGTCACATGTGTTTGAAGGGTTAAGTAAGAGGCCTCTTACATACCCATGTTTAAATAATTCTAAACCTTGCCAAAATGCCAATACATTCAAAGTTGCTTGTAAACCAATCCTCACACTTAATAGTCAAAAGGGCTAAATTAGGGGTCATGATGAGATCATTCGGGTTAGAAGTGTGATGAATCTAGTGATATATATATACTTCCTCGGTTTCTTTTTACCGAAAACTTTTGCCAATTTTGGAAATATCAAATTARTGGAAACTATTTTTTCTTTCTTTTTTGCATGTCATTTCTTCTTATATCTCTCTTAATCACATGTCTCACTTTCTCTCTCTTTCACTTTCACACTCACAACCAAATTTTGCCTAGAAGTCCGAGTCACTCCCAAAGTTTCCACTAAAAAGAAACGGAGAAAGTAGTAAAATCCATGATGAACAATCAACCTAATGGAGCAAACAACTACGACCAATGATGGGAGTTGAGAACACCAAAAACTACCCATTTACAACATGGGTACAACACAAAACCCTTGCAAAAGAAGGATGATTTAATATTAATCGACACACATAAAATCTTCATTGAAAACTAGGAAATTCCTTCAATTTTCTATCAGCACAAATTATGTTTCTTTCCAAACAACACATCATTAGAATAATCAATATATACATCAAAAACAACTAACAAAACAAGCCAAAAAATCGACTGTTGTTAATGCTCTACTTTTCCTTAGCATAAGGGTGAGAATAAAGAAGTTAGGCCAAAAGCTTGTGGTGATGTGGATATAAAAATCTAAGAAGTGTGATGACCAGATGTTGGAAGAGAGTTCGTCAGACTTTGGAAAAAAAATTGTATATATCAAAAATATATATTTATATGAAAGAAATATAACTGGGCCTCAATCATTCGAATTAGCACAAACTATGAACAAACAAACAGACATGAAAGGAGATTTTACAAAATACAAGATGCTGAATCTTCCCAAATAATTGTATGAAGAACATCTATCTGCTAACTTATGTGTTCCCCTTAATGCCATTTTAAAAAAATATCACAGATTTTGTGGATAGCTTCCCTCTCTGCTAGTTTATATACAAGTATACAAAACCTACAAAAAGTTTTCCGCTCCCTTATCGCTTCAGCTAGCAATCTCATTACCTGCTAAAAGTCCAGCAACCTGTACAAATTTCTTTGTGCTCTCAAACAACTATATTTTGCTTTTTTTTTTAATTTCTTGTTTGTTATTTTTGCACAACAGTAGATTTGTATTCGTTCTTACAAATGATTATTATGCTATTATAGCTGCATCAAGATGCAGGTACGTTACGTTGGTGACAATAAGGTTAGATCCGAGGTCTTGGGTATTGCCTCCTACAACTTTACCAAAGGTTGATGGCATCCATGAAGTTTTCTCAGACACTTAAATCTTCTTTGGGCAGGGACGTCAACAACATTTCTCTAAGACTTTGGTGATGATTTTAGAGTGACACTCAGTCCCTATCGAAGTACTGATATCCATCCTTCCTTTTGTCATTGAGTTTTTAACTAACAATTCAATACCAAAACTTCGTCCTCGCAAAGAGATTCCATAAGAAAAAAATCTTCAACCTCAACTCTGCTCCCAAGAGCGCATCTAAGTATCAAAAATTGTAATTGTACAATCAATTGATCGGAGCCTTAATCCCATATGTGAGGTCYGCTAACATGAACCAAAAATGATTATTCCACGAGGTCATGTACATAGATTTTCCTCCTCCACTCCCTACGATCGAGAGCCTTACTCTTTTGCAAATCCAAGTGTTCATATCCTTTCTAACTCCTTCCCACCAAGTCATTTTTGGTCTCCCTCTACCTCGTTTAAAACTCCTTGATCCCACTCTTAGACTCTTTGCACCTGTGGTGCCCCTCTCTATCTTACATGCCCAAACAAACGCAAGCAGTTTTCCTTAACTTGCAATATTTACAACACCAACTTTCTTGAGGATAACTTCATTTCTTATTTGATCTCGTAGAGTGTTCCCGTACATCCATCTCAATATCCGCATCTCGATAATCCCTGCCTTTTGAATATGCTCCTTCTTGAAGGCCCAACATTCTGCACCATAGAGGTCTTATAGCAATCCCGTAGAGTTTTCCCTTCAGCTTTAGAGGGATGGTTCGATCACATAACACTCCCATAACCGCTCTCCATTTAAGCCACCCTGATTTAATACTGTGGGCCACGTTATGGTCAATATCCCATTCTTTTGAATGATTGACCCAAGATACTTAAGCATTTATTCATGGTCAGAACTTTTCCGTCCAACCTCATCAGTCATCACTCCATCATTTGTCCTCGGTTTTGACCCAAAACAACATTCTAAATACTCAATCTTACTCTGACTTAGCTTAAATCCTCGAGATTCCAACTTTTGTCTTTTGTCTCAATTGCTGCAACTTGACATTAATCCCAATTTTAGTTTCCTCCACCAATACAACATCATCCAAAGAAGGGAGTATGAATGGATGATAGAATATTTTAATTATGAAGAGCTCTGAACTGATTAAATGAAAAGCTCATTATCACATTCTGAAGGACAAATCCTGACAGAGTGATAAACCATAGGGTCCATTGCATAACCTCATTTCTAGAATTCTAGATGCTAGAGAAAATTGTTGCTTTCTTCATTGCGCCCATAACATAATCTCACCGAGAATAATGCAAATGCCAAACATACCCAAAGGTATTATCAACACATTCCATACCAAATCATTACTCCTGGACATCTAACAAGATACTACCGGGCAGCAAGATATGGGACATCAAATCTACACTGAAATAGGATTTTAGATATAAATACCAAATAAAATCTGCATACTTCAGAAGAAACAAAATCAAACTGTGCTTGAGCAAACCCCTAGTAAGATTCATCTTCAATTACATTCCGAACATGAAGTCTACAGGATAATCTAGAAGTTAATCACGATCTGGGTATCCCAAGAAAGCAATAAACACCAAATAGGAGAAAGAAAATTTTGCAAGAAGCCACCCTTAAGTAGGCTACCTAATCCATAGCTACCCCATAAGTCCTACATTTTCTCACAAATACTCCGTTACAATAACTGTTACATGAACAAAAAAACCTGAAACATTGATCARCACCATCAAATTAATTCTGTTATCACTGTTCCCCCGTTCAAATGGCAATATACTAAACAGTAATAGAAATGTAGAAATGTAGACATTCAGAATGACTACTTTAATTTTATTAGCATTAAGCAACCATCAATGAATATAATCCATCATTATGGCCTCCTCCTAGACAAAAGGAAGGCAAGAAAACTTTTATCCATAAAAAAGTTACAAGGGCTTCCACACTTCACACCTAAACCTAGGAAACTGGAAACACCACTGCTGGGCATTTACCATCGCTAACCCAGGTACAAGGATGACACGAGAACTTCTATACAATCATCCTTAAACACCTGTTTGGACTGTGCACCCTGTATGGCTGAAGGGAACACATCAAAAGCATCCATGGCTCAAGTCTAGATGACACGAGAACTTCTATACAATCATCCTTAAACACCTGTTTGGACTGTGCACCCTGTTATGGCTGAAGGGAACACATCAAAAGCATCCATGGCTCCAAGTCTTGAAATTCCCCCCCCCCCTCCCCAAAAAAATCCCTTGGCGAAGCCTAGCCTTCAATTGAACATAAATTCTCTCGAGAGTGATCTTACACTCCTGCTCAAAGTCATTTGTAAAGACCACTTTCCCTCCCCTAAACCAATTGGGAGAAGTGGAACTGAAGCAGAACAACCATTCCAATACCCCCTCACATTCAAGTCGTCCCTATGAATCCCTTTGAAGATCTTATCAACATTTTGACTTCAAATATTAGCAACCAAACATTCTCTCCCATGGAATTGATACAACCAATATCTAATACCTAATTGCAAAACCAAACACTTCCTGGAAACAAGCTCTCAGCAGAATTCTGCAAAATATTTCTCATATTACAGTCAGTGTYGAGGATGATATTCAGACCTTTTCTCAATAAAGTTTAAATAGATTGCATATCTTTGCTCTTCCATTTGTAGCTATTAATATATATGTGTTCACTTTCTTTAGTTTAACGTAAATTTTGTTATAGCACTAATCATATACAACAAGCCAAGATGGTCTTTAAATTTGCTCTTTGCATAATATATACTCCGTACAAGGAAAAACAAACTTACTAAAAGTTGACCATAATTGGAATCCAATACGCTATACGCATAAAATTTTCACATAAGACCTCCAACACTTGCTTAACACTATCAATAGAAAAAAATCTCTAAATTTTCACTTTATATGAAGATATATACAAGGAAAAGCAAGCTTACCCCCACAAATTGATTGAGTTGGAATACAAAACGCATTACATTTAGAAAACCTTGTGTTTCACATAGCACCTCTGAGGGCTCTGACACCTGTATAAGTGTATAACACAAAAGGTCAAATGCATAAACATGAAAACCATCTAAAGTAACAACAGTTTGAACATAATAGAATTTATGGGACTTCAAGCTCAAGGAAAGAAAACAACTACTAGCAACTTTCTAGTASGAAAATAAAGTTGATTACTATGAAAGGAAAGAAACTACTCTTATTAGAGGTGTATCTTTGAACCTTTCATATTAAGTATGATAMGAAATGCAAATTTGCTATATAAATATATGTGCTGATTAGCCTGATATCAACATTAAGTTTCAAGAATGAATTTACTAGTGCTCAGTAAGAATTTTGTTTATTTCCTACATAAACACATAGTGTATATCACTATATCAGCATACATAGTTAATATGTTCTATGAGAGAGCAAATTCAAAAATTGAGATCATTTAAACCAGATTGTAAATCAGCTCCCCATCTGAATTGATAATAGGGAGTGCTTTGCATAAACCAATTTGCGATCGCTAAATTGGAGTGCGGATTTGTCCATGGAGTGCAGAAATCACAGGCCGCCAATCTAGGATATCTATTAACTAGGCGGCCAAGCTCATAGGGTCATAAGAAAAAGACACTACATTGTCATTCAAATGATCGACTAAAAAAAATTAAAAAAGAATCACTGCTTTAAAGTAGTGAACTCTTCAGAGTAGCCAACAATTTAAATTGATGAGCTAACAATAAAAACTTTGATTCAGCTGACATTGATGATTTTGCAACTTCAGAAGCAAAACAATAAACTTACAAGCAAGTGCTAAATTGGTAGATTATACACTACAATGTATAATGCACAGTGTGCTTTAATCCCAAAATTATTATACATTTTATTACTCAGGAAACGCAGCTGATTAATCAAATTAATGATCAATTTGTTGTACATTGAAAAACAGTTGAACAAAAAAAAGTGATTGAAGAAGACAGTGCAGTTGAAGCAACAAAGGCCCAATAAAAAAAGATGAATTAATTGATTCCCTAACAAAACGAGTAATGGAAAGAAGCAATAAAACAAGAAATTAAAAAAATGAATAAAGGGAATTCAATTAATTATAGACTTATAGTGTGATTACAAGGAAATGGGGAATTAAATAGAAATTGGTACAGAATAATGGGTCTTTACGCGATAATTACAAGGAAAACAAGTGTAGAGTTGAAAGACGGACAAGAGTTACCGTCGGCCGCATGATCATTCAGACATTGAAGTCACTCTTCCTTCCTTGCCGACTATGCGAACGACAGAACAGCCTACTTTCAAATTCAAAATACATACCAACTATCCGTACTCCGTTCTTGCAATTTCATCCCATTCTCCTCGTCGTCTCGCGGTCTCCCAAGTCCCACCTTCTTCATCCAATTCTCACTTTAATAATTCTTTTATGGAAAGAATTCCCCTCACCTATTTTTCCAGTTCGTTCCGTTCATTTCATATGAATTTCCAACCTATTTCTTCTTATTCACCTCGTCCTTCTATCTTGCTCTCTCATGCTATGTTATATCAAAACGGATACGAATATGGACACGTATACGGTACACATCAATTAAAAACAAGGGCACGTGGACACAAGAATAGTAATATAATAATAAACATATCAAATTGAAGATAATTTTCAAGCTTGCATTCAATATAGGTAAATCAGACACTTTAACAATATCATACTCATATAAAAAATTGAAATAAGTTAGATGTATGCATAAAAATGTTTAAATTAAAATGAAACAAATCAAATATATCTAACAAACAATATAAATAAGTAAAGTAAATCAGCGGTCTACCAGAGAAAAGAAAAATTCTAGGAGCCACCTAAATGAGGAGAGAGAAGAAAAATTCTATTTGTTTGGGTTAATTTAGTGGATTTTGGGGAAAAAAAATGATATACTCTCTCTGTTCCACTAAATTTATGCACTCCTACTTTAYATGTTTGTCTATACACAATTTACAATATCTTTAATTATACATGAGTAAAAATTATAAAAATTGGATTTTAATAAACTACTTGTTAATACGATTCTAACAAGACTACATTTGACTATATTCATTTTTACATATTGATGAGAATTTAAAATATTATCACTATTAATGAATAGTTCWCACTATTAATTATGATATGAATTTAGTGGAATGGGGGAATAATAGATGATAGGGTTTTAGATTAAAATAAGAGAAGACAAGTCTTCTTCTCGAAAACGTGTCTGACACGTGTCCATCACGTTTTCTATCTGTGTTCATCTGTCCAAAAATATAATAAAAAATTGAATATGTCTTTTTTCGATGTTGGACACAAATTTACGCATGTTTAATGAGTGTATGTTTCCGACACGAGACACGCACCCTACCTTGGCCGAGGGTCCGTGTTTCCTTGCTCCCACGTTCTATCTTCATCCATTTCTCACTTCATCCACGTTATTTGACGTCATTTTCAAATCCGTTCATTTCCTTTATTTTGAGTCCTAACCTAATTTCCTTTAGTTTTTGAACAATTAATTATCTCTATTGTAGTGTAAGTAAGCGGAGTCATGACTCGTGGTGGACCAACTTTTAGGGTATCTTTTGATATTGGACAAATATATTTTCGGGAATTTAACTGTCACTTTGGTCAAATTTATAGGTTATATGTGACATTTCAAGCTAGCTCAAAAGTTTTTATATATATTTATAATTAGATCACTGGATATTCCTTGTCATGATGTCTCCTGTGAAATTACAATTTCCCCAAAAGGCATACATTTTGAAATTCTGTCACAAAGTACGATTTTAGACAAGAGAGGCTAGAAAAGATCGTTTCACACATAATTAAGGATAGAAAAGGTTGTTTCTCACAAAATTTCCTTAGTTAAGAAAAGTTTTCATGTCCTAAAAGGTTTTATACAACTTACGCTCGAAAATAAGGTTGCATCATGTGGTCAATATATTTGTTCAAATAATTTCAATTCGTTTATGACAACTTAATGAAAAGTGAGGCGTAGCTTAAGTGATTAAAGTTTTCCTCCCAATCTCAGGAGATTCTGAGATCGATTCTCATCTCACCCTTGCGAATCTCCTAGCACCAAAAAAACTCTTAACGGACATACACCCCGTACTTCGAATGAACTATGGTGGCTTGTTCATAAGATACTTTTTCCATTTTTAAATACTAGTAAATTGCTACAAGGGGAATTTTTGTGAGATATAAAAAATTCCTTGGAAAATTATCACATACATTTGTACTTTTGCTTTTTTTTWAAAAAAAATATACATGATTTTTTTTACAACTTCTAAAATGTCTGTGAACTTTAATTAAAAGCAAAAAAAAAAATAGAGTTTTTAAGGTGAAGATGTAACAGACTTATAATATCCCATTATTTCTTTTTTTTATTCTTCCTCTTCTCAACCTTAAACAACTGAACAAGCTCAAAGAATAAAAAAAAAATACATTAACGCTCAAATCCGACACTTAAAACATAAAATTAATCCATCTAAACTACCACAACTTAATTATGGAGTACTTAATTAAATAAGAAATAACGAGATTACTTATAAAAATAATCTAATTTTCGGTTTTTTAAAAAGTTCACGGGCATTTTAGAAGGAGTCAAAAAAAACATGTATATTTTGAAAAAAAAAGTCAATAGTGAAAGAGTATATGCGATAATTTCACAAATTTATTTATTATTATAAGTATTTAAAAACGAAGAAAGTATGTTACACGTAATTACTTCGTTACATGAAGAACATCAATTATATAGTGAGAAAGTTATTTGCACCGCTAGTATTGTCGAACACGCCCTTAGTGGAGGGGTTAAAAACATTGCTGCGTAAAGTGGGTACTGGGTACACGGGAAAGGATGAGTTTGTCTTAAAAGCTAAGTGATTGACCAACATCTTCCTCAAGTTTGCTACTTACTTTCTCAGTTGCACCATCGCAACTTCATGGAAACTACTGTGCATTTCAGTGCTCAATTGTTTTCATGCCTTAAATAAGTAAATGCTTGTAATAATGGTTGTATTATTAAGTAAGTTTCTGCGTAATTACATTTCGCACATGCCGTCACTGGAATGACTTCATAAACACAAGTACACAACACACTTGACACTTGTATATAATGTTACACTTAACAATGTTGTTACGTACTCAACCAACCAAAAATATCAACCTCTAAGAAAAATGCTGGTAACGACCCTTACTTCTATTATTCTTGGTTATGAAAACAAAATCATGCACTTATCCAATTACTTTCCAACCCTCGCCCCATCCTTAAAGTTACTCTTATCCACTCTTACCAAGTTACTTCACTTACTTGAGAGGCCATCGCATATTGATGGTAATAATAGTTTATTTAAAAAGAATTGCGTTAGGGTTATCGAGGTTAACATGGTGATTTCGCAACTTGGGATATGCAATAGTGGTTTGGAGGGGAATGAGATGAGCTATTTTGATGAGAAATATATCGAGGGCTTGTTTGAAGAAGAAGAGCCGTGTTTAGAGGAAATTTGGGAGGTTTTTAAGGTATTTGATTATAATAAAGATGGGTTTATTGATGCTTTGGAGTTGGGAAGAGTTCTTTCTAAGTTGGGGTTGAAGGAAGGATCGAATGTTGAGATGTGTGAAAACATGATTAGAGGTTTTGATACAAATAACGATGGGTTGATGGATTTTAAAGACTTCCTCATGTTTATGCAAAAAACATTGTGTTAAAGGAATTCTTCAACTATCATAATCCGTAGACCGTAGTTTATATTTATCATTTTCAACCACATGCATTCTCTTTGTAAGGTCTTCTACGGAAGTACGGAGTATCATTTAAGTTATTAATTTGGAAACAAAATCGGTTTGACATCAAAAGCATGGATCTTTCACTAATTTATGCCTTATCAATCACTTTGAGTATTTATGTGAAAACTAAAAACTTTTAATCTTGACCGTAGGATTTCGAGATGGATAGTCACGATTGAAGGATATTCATATATATATATATATATATATATATATATATATATATATATATATATATATATATATACTAGTTTTTCATGCACGCGATGCGTGCACTGATGTACAAAATTACAATTTATAAAAACAGTTCTAAAGTAATAATTATAAGCTATGTATTACAAATTAAATAATGTTGTGATATAAAGTTATGATTAAGTATATTACTTGATCACTAATTTTATGGGAGTAGTTTCTAATCAATCCTGGAGATTGATTTAATAAATCAATCTAGTGACATATTTGTATAGAGTTTCGTAATTATATGCAACTTTTGGGGTCAAATATATCCTACCTAATTAACCCAAAAGTTGCGCATAATCACAGAACTCTATACAAATATGCCACTGGATTGATTTATTAAATCAATCTACAGGTTTGATTAGAAATTTCCCTAATTTTCCATTATCAATATAAAAAATTTAAAAAATCATTTTATGATTTTTTTAAGTGATGTTAATTGGTATTTACTCCCTCCGTTACGTATTACTTGAAATAGTTTTCATAAATGGTTGTTACATATTACTTGATATAATTTCCTCTTTTCATTTTAGTAACTTTTTTCTATTTTATTCATTTTTCCAATACCTTTCTCTCTCTTACTTTTTCCTAATCTTACACCAACTCATTATTTATTCATTTCCTCTCTCTTACTTTTTTCTAATCTTACACCCATTCATTAATTACTCTATTCTTTTTCTCTCTCTACTTTATTCTAATCATATACCCTTATCTACAATTAACAAATTTTGCCTAGAAAATCCCCTAGTTCAATTGTTTCAAGTAATACGTAACGGAGGGAGTATTTAAAATAATCATTAATAAATTTACATAGTCAATGCAGTCTTTTTTAATTGGTCACAAAAAAACAAACAACTTACAAAGTACAAACATCTTTTTAAGGGTAAAATAGACATTTTATGTGGATTCCAATATACATTAAATTACCCTTAATGATAATTTGATGCATATACCATATTTAACTTGTTTATTATGACAAATTCGAAATGAAAATGTTTTTTTTTTGTGATTTTTTCTAAATATTGAAATTTCATTAAGGGTAGTTTTGGTTTTTTGAAGGGGACACCATCTTCTCCCCCCTTCACTTATATAATAGAGATATATATATAATAATATATATATATATATATATATATATATATATATATATATTATATATATATATATATATATATATTATATATATATTGTATTTTAATCAGTGGTACATTGAAGGTTGTTCATTAATGGTAGATGAATGTCTTGCGTACCCCTTTACTGCTTGTATGTACTCTTAAAATGTAAAATGTACCAATTTATTTTGGTTTTCACGTTTTCATATATATATATATTAGCCGTTGCATCGCGCGCGGTGCCCCGACGGTTTGCTAAATGCAAATATACATTTATAAATGACTAATTATGCATCATCCTATGCTAAGTATTCTAAATGTCACTTGTTTGACAAAGATTGTCATGCATGTTACTTAAATGTACAAAATAATAACTTTCCTAAGAATTGCTCAAATGTGTTTGGTTGTAATGTAGGAATTTGCAAATCCTAAAAATTGTGAATACCAAGGGTGAGTTGGGGAAATAAACTCCCATGTTTTGTGAATAATTGCGATTTCCATGAATTGTGACTTCCTCCATTTGATTTTTAATGTCAACCAAACAACATAAGCAAAAGGATAATCAGGGAATTATGAGTGCTATGGAAGTTAAGAGCAACCAAACGAGGCCTCATTTTTTATTAGAGCGATAGAGCCTAGAAATTGCAAACAGATCCTATATGCTTTATATCGGCTCCATTGGACATCACCACCATATTTCTCACCATGTCACCTATCTACTGAATAGGCACAGATGGTGCCAATGGTGGTTGTTCTCGAATATGGTTATTCTCATATAAATATCTCACCTACGTACCCAAGTTAATGTAAGTTCATCTTTTGACATAATTTCTTTCTTCAATTAAACAATGAAACAACTACCCTGGCCTCTATGTCACTCCAATTTGCAATTACATGATTTTATCAACTTCCAACTAATAAAACTGAAAACACTCTAGCAAGTTGACTCCAATAAAGAATCAACCAACCACATCCAGGCAAAGTGATAGAAAAGCTCTAAGTTATATCGGATAGCCACTCCAAAGGATCGAACAAGAAAGCCTTGCTAGACGAACAAAAAAAAAAACTTTAAAGCTTCCTTTCTAAAATCCATTAAAATAGGATTAATCTTAGTTTTCTTTTAGACAGATAAAAAATAACTTTAAAGCAAACAATTAAACAACTGATCAAACTAACAAATGAGCAATAGACTACCAACATTTAACGATCAAGTACTAATGAATAACTTTTTTTTTCTTTTTTTGAGGAAACCAATGATAACTTTGGTTTGAGCAATGTTAACTTACAACCCATTACTAAAGATGATTAAAAGAAAACAATTATGCTAGGCTATATCAAAATAACAATAATTATGTTGAGTTGGGTTTTTTGCTAATGAGTTAATTGCTCAGTCCGCAAAATAAAGTTTTTTTTTAAAAAATAAGAAATTCACGAGTTAATTACCACTGTTTTATGTTGATGTTTCTCACTAATCTAAACCACCAACTGTTGCTAACTTTTGCAAGGCTTTCAAAGTACACACTGCTAGAAATGATTTTGATCACTATATATTTGCATTCAGCATTCATGTGATTTTTGGTTACTATACACCAAAACATAAGGCAAAATATAGGATTTAAGATTGTTTCAACAGAGGAAACTTCATCAGAATGTCTTGCAACTTAAGCCGCCCATGCTATTTGGTTCGTGCAGCATCAAACAGTTCTCGCCACTTCTGTGTATCACTCTCGGTCCACCCCCCTAAAGATTACAACATTCACAACCGAATGAGGAGCTGATCTCAAGCTTAAGTATAAAAGAAATGCATGACCAAAATGTAACTAATTGAAAATTAATGTTACCTGATCAGAATTATTTCAAAAATCTCCCCTTCGGTGGATTCGATATCAAGCGACTGTATACAAGCCTCAGCTACAACAAGTCTGCGTGCTTCTCCAACGAGCTTATCCCTGAGCATCACACAATTCATGAGATCGTCAACAGGATGAAGTACAGATTAATATACAGGAGGAATCTTCCTCCTTACTGTCAAATTAAATCCAAGCAATTCTTAACCGCCTTGAATGTGGGGTACGGTGTGCTTGGGCAAGGTATGAACTTATTTTTACTAATTTTGTGAGAGGGAAATATATGAAGGCGAGTATGTTCTTTTTAACTTATCTGAATTTATCTTATTCAATAAGTACGTACTGAAAATAAATTGAAGAGAACATATACAATTATATAAATTAAAAATAGAGAAATCTCCTCATATACCCCTGAAGTTTGACCATTATTTCACCCATAAAGTAAGGATACACGAAACAACTCGAAAAACACAAGGGTATATACGTAAAATGGATAAATAAACTCTGATCAAGGGGATATAGGGAAATTTCTTTTAAATTATTAACTATTGTTGTCTCCGTAAGTCCGTTACCAAAAGATTATAACATCTTCTTTTAATGAATATAGTGACTCTCGTGTTGACTTTTAAATGCTAGCTGATCACTTGTTTGCTAGCTGCTTCTCCCAAAACTACTTCATGACAAAGTATTAGGTACATCGAATGCACAATAAATTTACTGTGCATMAAATTATAGTGACCTTTTTAATTAATATAGTAACYYYTTTTATCAATATAGTRACCCTTATTTTTTATCATTATATTGATGTAAACTGAAAATAGATACAACCATACAATAACATTTTGTTCCAATTTTTCTACTCATGATATAACAAATTAACAACAAATTAAAGAATATACATGTGTCTTAATCATTAACTTTATTAACTCATAATTATGTCCCCCCTTTAATTTGTTCAAGTTAAGCTTTACTGCTTTAGGATTCATACCAGATTTSGACACACGTAAGACATAGTGAGTACAAAAATGAAGCATCATCCCTTCTTTTTTAAGGTAGTTGAATATCATTAGGCCTTTTTTCCTTTCGTGAAGAATCAACCAAACCTCTGTGATTATGTGAATATGAACCCGGGAAACACCCTTTGGAAACAGAAATCAGCGAGTGAACCTAAGCAAACGTGTAACAAATAATCACAAGTAACTGCCTAAATTGTTCTAAATAGGGACTGAAATTACCACTGAGAATGACAAGCCGAGAAGTTGTGAAGTGAGAGTAGTTCTTTGAGCTACTAATTCAAACAAATTCGCAACAACAACAAYGTCACTCTCTGCTTCATTCACACTGGCAACCACCTTCACATCCACAATTTCCTCTTACCCCAAATTGAAAAAAGAAGAGAGGGTAGCAGATGGTAAGAAAAGAGTGAAGGGTAGCAGATTGAAAGAGAATAGAAGAGTAGAGAGGATGAGAGGTGTAAACATCAAAGTATGAAACAGAGAAGAAGAAGAAGAATGAGATGAGGATAGAGGGTAGACGGATAGGATGCAAAGTAAACCAACGGTTGAGATGTGCCATGCACAGTGCAATTCCTATTCATTTTGCTCTAACTCTTCATTTTGTGAATAGTGGTGCTTATAAACTTTTAATATGTACTAGTCGTTGCACCGTGCGCGATGCGCGCGGTGCCCCGGACGAATTGTTTAATGTTAGTTTAACGAATGAACTGTTTTCTCATAAATTCAATGCACGATTGATATTACAAGAATTGAGTAGACCGTTGGTACTACTAAAATTATAAATGTATATAACCATATTTACAAAACTAAACATCTAAAAACTAAACTACATC
>SNQN01001504.1:21091-88988 GCA_008642245.1 Bassia scoparia
GATTGAGGTTCAATTGGATTCATTGTGTTGGTTGTGGTTCTTATTAGGTGTGGTGGTGGTCGATATTGACGGTGAGAAATTGGACGTGTTTGTATTAGGGGTACGCTGGGTGGTGACTGGGGTGGATCATGAGGTGTGAGGGTTGTGAGTTTTGTGGGTTGCGAGCGGGTCTAGATGGCTTGTGTGGCGCTAGGGTGGGTGCTTGTGCTTGGCTTGGGGGGGTGACTGGTTGGCTGGGTCGTGGAGTGCGAGTGGCGGTGGGTGGTAGTTGTCTTTTTTAATTTTTATTTTTGTTTTTAAAAGTATAACAATATGTAATTTAACCGAAATTAACGAAAAAAAGATAATAAAAGTCGTTTGGACAACGATAAGAGTTGGAGGGCAACTTGGATTAAAAAAAAAATTGGGGAATTCACCATGGGAATCCCTCGCAAAATCGGGAGGTTACCATGGGAATTTCCCAAAATTCAACAAGTTTAAACTAGAGTAACAAAAAAAAGTCATCAGGAAAATAATTTAGTAGTAAACGTGGCACTAAAATGTTTCAGCTCCCAAACGGTGAAACACAAAAATTTGGCCTTGGTAATTATTTAACTCCTAAAAAAAAGGAATAAATTAATAAATAGGCAAATTTAATATATATTAAATAACATTATTAACATTCATAAATACTTTCTTACATTTTCATGCAATAAAATACAATATTTATTACTCAACAAACACCCCAAAGTGATATATAAAATTCGTGTGCATTTTTTATTCAATAATTAAAAAGGTATGATAAGTATTAAAGTAATCAATTAAAAGAAGAGAACGAACGGATGAAGCATTAATAAACTAACATTGTGCACCTTAGAATCCTTGCAATTCAAGCTTGAGTTGTTCATCCAGAGCTAGTTGTACATAATTTCGAAGTTTTTGTGGCACTGATCACAGATCTATAGTGTAGTCGAAATCCGGATCAACGACATGAGAAGTTTGCTCCCTCAGGCCCCAGCATCAATAAATAAACTAGATCCAGGAGATAACTGAGATAGGATAAGAGAGGCTTTTTTAGAGGTTGCTGATGTTCAGCTTAATCTAGTGCAGGTTACTAGTATTACTATGCACGCTATGCGTGCTTCTACACATGCAATAAAATTTAATGAAGTAGTTTGACATGCTTCCGTGTTACTTTTTTTTTCACGGAAAAGCGGGGAACTTTTATTAAAGATGTTCCGGTTACTTAACATAGTGATAACTAACTGTGTTTTGTTTTAGGTTTCTGAGGTGAGACGAAATTTTAGTCTTAAATGGAGACTGCAAAGTAGAAACTTACGCAATGCATCCATAACTTAGTATCCAAATTCTATACTATAATATATAACTAGCGTTCCAAATTCATTATAAATTAAGTATAATGAGTATCATAGTCGTTGTGCTTTGATTGTCATTAATTTTTATCTAGACTAGTGTTAAATATGGCTATTTCATGGCATTTATATTGTTAGTTACTATTTGAGAAATATAATGTGTTTTTTGTTTAAATTAGTGTCTAAAATTGCAGTTTTATATATGGTGTTGAGACTTGAGTTATTATTTTTTTTTAATTTTTAAAAATATATAATCTTCAATGGTGTAGGAATGTAAACTTTCTAGGGGGACACCAATTGCTCCTCCTACTCTCTATATTATAGAGATAGTCCAATCAGATGAGGAAAAATGTGTTTGTATATTACCACCAAACTATTACATGTAATTAAAGGAAAAATTGATTTAAAAACTTCAACTAATTTATTACAATATTTTATAAACAATCCCAACACTTAATCATCCTAGAATAAATCCAATTATTAACAATCTTCCCTTGTCTTGTTAACCTAGCTGGAGTAGCCAAGTCACCTTCTATCACGTGACTTCAGTGAAATTAGTAATGCTCTTTTTTCGGTTTTTTTCCCTTTTTATTGTTGCTTCACCGTGCTCCTCCCATTTCTTTCCTTTTCATTCAATCATCTTCTCCAATCCAAACTCAACCATTTCATCAGCACTATCTCAGCACCACCATTCATATCCAGTCACGCTTCACCACACATCACTATCTCCAACACCCTCCACCGCAATGCATCGCTCCATGAATATTAGTGTGAGTTCATGATTATGAATCGATGTTATAGAAGAAAAAGAAAAGATGAAGGGTTATGGAGAATGAGAGTTATTAGGAGAAAGTATTGAGAGGAAAAAAAATTTAAAAGAGTTTAAAATTACCGATCTGCCATGAACCACCAACTGCGACTTGGCGGTCCTAGCCAACAACCATCAACAACCCCTTACACTTTCACGACATCTTATGGCTCGGGTTCTTTGCTCAACAAATTCCAAGGTGTTGTGTTATGCCCTTGCTAATGGCGTCGCATTGTGTCCAATTAACAAAAGCCTAAAGTTGACGAAAAAATTCGGATATTTAGGGAGGTGTGCTATTATAGGCCAAATTAAAGTCGACATGAGAGGAAACGGGCTTGACGGATAACCGCCCAAATGGCTAGCATATCCGCAACCTCACTTCCTTTTGCCTAATTTTCAATTTGCTGTAATGAAAATATTTCCTGAAAACTAAGCTCAATTTAATCTATACATTATTACTAACTCTTAAACAATGTTTAAGCCTAAAATAGGAAAAACCCTTTCAAATGAAAGGTAAAAACCTATAGGCAAAATTTAATCTTAAGCTTAACCTAGTCGTCCCCACATATTTCACTAAGTAATTTATCCTTCAACTTCTCTTCTTTTGCAGACAAGGGTGTAGTCTTGCTTAATAGAATCTGCAGCGTAGTGTATTTCATTTTTTGCTTCTCCAATTCCATCTTTTCTCGCCTCAAACTCATGTCGTCGCCTTTAATATTGGCAAACATTTGAAGCCTCTCGCCTAGTGAATTGCCTCCATCATCAGAATTGGAAGCTACACCCTTGCCTTTACGTTGTTGAGCTGCCTTCGCCTTTGCCTTCTTCACACCGTCAGGCCTAACACTCTTGTTGGAGACGACGTCATCGATATCTACATCATTTCCGTATCGTAGTGTCTTTCCACTACTGTTGCTCTCTTTTTCCTTCGCCGACGGTGTTATCTACCCCCTTCAAGTTGGTGTATCGTTTTACCTTCACCTTCCATTTGTCCCCGTGCTCGCACAGTTTCTCCCACGCATGTTGATAGGCAAACTTTTTGCCTTCTTGATCATGGAAAATGGTTTTCACAGCTTCAATTACGTTTTTGGATTGCTCACCATTTCGCGTGACTCCTTTGGCTTCTTCGTAACAACCGACCCACTTCATCACATCTTTGCACATTCTTCTCCAATGTGTCTGCATCATATTCAGATTTCTCTCCGGGAGCTCGTTGAGCCTAGATGCACGTGCAGCCTCGTACGAGGCAAACACCTTTTCCCACAACTACCAGGACTTTTGGTTGGTGCTCATGACTTGGTCTGTGCAGTGCAACATATAACAAGCAATTAAAGCCTCCTCCTCACGGTGAGACCATGCCCTCTTGCAGCCTTTAGCAGATGCACCACTGCCTCTAGACGTCTTGCGCAGTACAGCCGGTGTAAGGATAGGCTCCTCAGCAACTGCCTCTTCATCATCTTCCTCGTTGTCTTCCTTAGGAACCCAATCTCTATTACTGCTTCCTTGGTTTGGAGTTGGAGCATCATATTGTCGAGTGTTGGGATCTTGATAATAAGAAAAGTTATGAGTCGAGAAATTTTGAGTGCTCGGAGTTTGATCACCGAGATTAACGGCGAACGAAGGGGGGTTCGATAGCAACATTTGGGTGTAGGATTGGTATTCTTCCCATGAGTRGAATGTAGGTAGATTTTGGGAATTTTCTTGGTTGTAAGGATAGTTACTCATTTTTTTTGGCTAATTTTTCACAAATTAAAACGAATTTTAGAATTTTTTTTTTAAGGTTTTTGAAGTGAAGTTTGAAAGTATTTTCAAGTGAGGGTTGGAATGTTTTTGTGGTGAAGCAAAGGCTGAGGAGTAATGAATATATAGAAATTTTTTGGGAATTTTTTAGTTATTTTTTTATAATTTTAATTTAATTTTAACAAATTTTAAAATAATTGAATAAATATGAAAATAATTGTTAAGTGAGAGAAATTTAAAAATGTATCAAAATATAGCAAAATGGGTGTCTATTTGTAGATCTCGAAAAGTTATGATTTTTGGTAATTTATGTTTTTTTTAATTTTTTATAAACACGAAATTAGCAAAATAACAAAACAATTAAATTGGGTTTAAGCTACTGGCAGTGACGCGTGTCACTACCTCATCGGGCCGCGTCAACCTGCCTTTGTCAGCCCATTTACATTTTTTTGGCTCGATTCTAGACAAAACGCTGCGTTTTGTCGATTACTCCCCCCTATGCGACGCCGTTTTGATGCTAAAGCAGGCCAAAAAAATTATTTAAAACACCAGCATGGCGTGGGTCCCGCTAGAGACCTCGTCTCTTGTTTCGTAGTTCCACGACGAGAATGGTGATACTTCTTGAGATGATTTATTGGGTCTTGCCAAGAATACTCATTGTAGCCCATGATTTTTTGGGTCTTAGAAAGACATGACTTATTCCATCATGGTTGTACATGCTCTAAGGGAAGGGGGAGGAAGATGGTGTCCCCCTCTTAAAAGACCTTTATACCCTTAATGAAATTTAAAAATTATAAATTGATGTGCCTAAATTATCCCTTTAGTAATTATGTGATTAAATATACAAAACTGCATTTATTATGCGAGTTAATTAGTCAAAAACATTAAACAATGAACATTATTTCAAATTGTATTAAAACGTTAATGGTTTTATTTTAAATTTCAACTTTGAAGACATAACTATTTACAAAATAATTACAATTCAGATAAATATTGTATTGCTAATTAGCTATAAACCTTTATTATGATACATACCATATAATCATTTTTATGAAATATGGTACAATTTCATATATAAAAGGACGCATCGCGTGCACATAAAAACTAGTGACTTGATTAAGGAATTCAGGATCAATGTAAATGAATGTACATAAAATTAATATTTATGTAATCCAATATACAACATAGTTCAAAGAAAAAGGGAGATTAGTAAGGATTATCTTATGTAGAATTGTCAATACATGAATATGCGTCAAAGGTAGAAAATAGTTGAAAAAAGACATAATAGACATAAGTGTTTGGAGATTGTTCCAAATTCATTGCTTTAGAATTTAGATAAAGACTTACCAATATTTCAAGATCCGAATTTAATTTATGCAACATACGGGAAACATGAGTTATCCAAAAATAAAGCATGTATGCATTGAAAGATCGTGAGTTGAATAACACAAAAATGAGTAGAATTCAATCCTATAACCAAAACTAAAGTAGAATACAACTTTGATATGATAAATCAATGTTGAAGATCACCTCAAAATTAAAAGTTTAGAAGCACTTGACAACCAATGATCGAAAGCGCTGTAACCGCACATGATGGATATCTAGATTTGTTGTAACACCCGCTAGTGCCTAAAGGAGACAATACTAATACAAAAGGCACAAATTAAATATAAACAAATGATTCTTGAAGGTGAGGGTCGAATTAGGTGAAACGGTTGGAAGTGGGAAATTGAAGAGACAACAAAAAAGAATGAATTTATTATTTTTTTTAAAAAAAAAAAGAAACGTAAAGGATGACTGATGTAGCATCACAAGAGATGAGAAAGAGAGGATGTTGGGTGGAATAAAGGATGATGAGACAAGTGGGATGTGGGGTGGTAAGTTTTAATATAGAAGGGATGGATAACATTGTAATATTATATACTAGATAATTGCCAAGCATATGCTCGATTTTAATATAAATACAAATTGCATTAAACGAAATTAAAATAAGGTTTTATTTTCGACAGTTTTTTTATATATTTTATATACTCCCTCCGTTTTTTAGATGTTCATATCCAGTTTGCACGGTGTTTAACATTTGATTGAGTAATAAATAGTTGAGTAAGTTAGGCAAAAGAGTAATTGTGTGCATGAAATTTTTGGAAAAAAATAATTTTGGGTAAATAGATTAGGTAAAGTAATTCATTAATATTGGAGTAAATAAAATATGTAAAAAGTAAAAAGGTTATTTTTAATTTTTTATGCTTTGAAACAACAAATTGAAAACAACTCAAATTGAAAGTGAAACAACTAAAAAACGGAGTTAAGATAACACTAAGGACCCAAACTTTTGATTTTTTCACTGTTTGGACCTGGAACTTTTTTGTGCACTTTTAAGGACGCTGAAGTTGGTTTTCCGACAATTAACTCAACGTTAACTCAACTGAATTTCAACTAATTTAAATTAAATAAATTAAACCCCAAAAAACCTGTTAACTTAATTGAACCCAAAAATATTGAAGTATTTATATAAACCAAGAACAACAAGGGAAAAAACAGAGGAGTTCATATGATCTCCAAACATTAACACTTCAAGATAATCCATGAACTTCCATTTAAAGTGAACAAATTAATACACTAACAATATATACTAGCACTTAAATAAACATTAAGATTCAATATAAATCATTGAACTTCAATTTAAAGGTAAACAATATGAAAAAAATTAGTTGCAATTTTCATTTCTTTATTAAGTTATAACAGACCCCAAGTAAGACAAATAAAGATTCATATTTTCATCAAAATATCTTGATAAATAAATTTCAACTACATCACAAAAGCATATTGAAGGTTTCCCGAAGGTACTCAAGAGGGGGTGAATTGAGTGCCTATTAAAATTTTGATTGTGTACTGTTTAGTAGAGTAGACCAGTTGGACTGGTCTCGCAGCGGAATAACAGTGTTTAAACAGTACGTTAGAACGATATCGAGCAATAATAATAAGGACACACAAATTTAACGAGGTTCACCCAACTCTGGGCTACGTCCTTCTATCCTAGTACTTTATTAAATCTACTCCGAATAACAATGCAACTCTCACTCACAATGTACGTGAACTCACACATACAATTGTCACCCCACACTCAACCCAAGCCTGTGCTTATTCGCACTTGAACTCACAAAGCACTCGCTAATGAACTATCAAAAGCTACCCAATCACCAACCCATTCGTGTAATTCAAACACAACTTACTTTTCTCTCAATTACTCACTTTATGAGTTTACAAGAGTATTTGATCGCCTCAATATGTGTGCACTCTTGTGTATGAACAATGCTTGCTTGATCTAGGCTTTGGACTTTTCTCTTTTCTTTCTTTCTTTAAAAATTACACCTTTTGAAGAACGTGGAGAGAAGTCAATTTTCGCGAGTCTATATGCAATTATTTATAGCCTAAGGCCCCTAGCAATTACTAGTGATGCAAACTAGAATATAAGAGATAAATAAAGATATATCTACTTCTTTATTTTAGGAAAGTTCCATCAAGATATTATTCCATACTTAGATGATATAATATCTTATGTTACTTTAATGCATCTTAAGTAAATTACCATATATCCAAAAACATATACTCCCACCAGATCATCTGAATTTCCATAAAACCGTTTTTAAGAAAAAAATTTCAAAAAATATTTTTAAGAAAACTTTCCAGAAATCTTTTCTTGCTCGACAAGATGATCCGCGTTGTTGAGAATAATACAACTGTTCTCCCAACTGGTAGGCGTCAAAGTCACCAACCAACTGTTTAGTTGCCTTCAACTCTAAGAGAGAAAGTTCGAAGCCCATGCCATCAACCAATAATACAAACACGCAACAAACACATTTATGCACTTAATACAACAAGAAGACTTATTCTAATCCTGAGAACTAATCTTCAATGTTCTTCAACTTCTGGAAGCTTCCTTGATCTTCAATATAAGCTTGATCTTCTCAAGTTTCCTTCGAAGGACATTCTGCTTCAATAGTTGGAATTCCTGTATGCCAAACACATTATAGCAATTTGCACAGTATAAACTTGTAGCATACATATCACTATCTTTCAAGTGACCAAGAACAGTATCTCAGCTATTCAGACAGCTATATTCATCTGACCAATGTACCTGTTCTTCAAATTGTTTGTTCATCATTCAAAACACTAAGGAACTCAACAGCATACAAGCATCAAACAAACTACTCGTAACATGAAATTTGCAACAAAACAAAAATAATAATAATTTGAGATTCAAAAATTCAAATTAAACCCTAAAAACCATCCAATTTTCATAACAATATTTCATGATTACATAAAATAAGTGGGTAAGAACAAATACTTACCTTCAAATAAGACTTCGATTGATGAAAATTCTGGAAAACGCTTTGATTGATAAAAATTCTAGAAAACAAGTATTGAAGATTGAAGAGTTGGGTTTGTTTGAAGAAAGTTTTATGAAGGTTTTTGCGCCAAACAACTGCAATAATGGAAGTTACTATATAATTCTCTCACTCATTTTGTTGGTTTGGGAATTCCTATTAAAAAATTTAAGGGAAATTCCCAGTGGTAACCTCCTATTTTTGCCTTTTCCCAATGGTAACTCCATGTTTTTTTTAATCCCTGGTGGTGATCCTCAACTTCATGTGTTGTACCAAATGTGACTTTATTAATGATTTTTCCGTCATTAAATCCTATGATATGCCGTTAAATATTAGTTAGTTTTGCAACCTTGGTTAGAAAATTAACTCAAACCCCTATACCCCACTACCTCACCCTACGTATACCCTCTCACATTCATCAACATTCATCTATCATCATCATCAACATTCATCTATCATCATATTTTCCAGTAACTCACCCACCGCCACCCCCAACACTTTTTCCCCAAAACCACTGTCGCCCCCGACCACCGCCGGACCCCACCCCACCTCCACCCAACCAACACCACTCGCACACCACCACCATTTGTCACTACCCTGTTACTCGTCACTACCCAGCACCACGTGTTCCCCCGCCATTACTGTTAATTGCTGCCTTCTCCTCCACTCTCCCTCACTATCCAACCACCACCACCATTCGTCAACCACCACCGCTGCTCCACTACATGTTTCCCTATTCTCTGTTTTTCGCTGCCCTCTTCTCAAATCAGCCCCACCTGTAGTCCCAATCGATATTTATACCCTCCCTCACGAGGTTGACCACCCCCAAACCCTCACCTCAAATTGACCAAACATTGAAAACCGCCCAGCAAGTCACAAACAACTCCAATTCGCAATTCAAATCGAAACAAACCGTCAGATCAAATCGATTGGGTCTATTGATTGAGGTTTCAATTGGCGCATTCAATTGGTTGGTTGTGTTTTATTAGGGTTTGGTGGCTGCGTGCGAATTGAGACGGCGTTGTGGAATGGACGTGTTTGTAGTTAGGGGTTACGTTGGTGGGTGACTGAGGCATGAGGTTGTGAGGGGTTGTGAGTGGTTGTGTGGGTGTTGCGATGGCTAGATGGCTTCGTGGTGGCTGTATGGGTAGGTGGCGATTGTGGGTTGGGGGGTGATGGTTGGTGGCTGGGTCGTGGAGTGGGGGTGGTGGGTGGGAGTTGTTTTTTTTAATTTTTATTTTGTTTTTACAAGTATTAACAATAGTTAAATTTAACGAAAGTAACGGAAAAAGATTAATAAAGTCATGTTTGGGACAACGATAAGAGTTGAGGGTCACCATTGGGATTAAAAAAAATTGGGGATCACCACTGGGAATTCGCCAAAATCGGAGGTTACCACTGGGAATTTCCCAAAAATTAAACAAGTTAAACTATAGTTAACAAAAAAAGTCATCAGAAAATAAGTTTAGGTAGTAAACGGTGCACAAAAATGTTTCAGGTCCCAAACGGTGAAAACACCAAAAATTTGGGTCCTTGGTATTATCTTAACTCCTAAAAAAAGGAGTATAAATTAATAAATAGGCAAATTTAATATTATTTAAATACATTTATTAACATTCATTAAATACTTTCTTACATTTTTCATGCAATAAATACATAATTTTTTACTCAACAAAACAACCCCAAAGGTGATATATAAATTTCGTGCATTTTTTTATACAATAATTAATAAAGAGTACTTGAGATGGAAAATTTTAGAGGTGAGATTTGCTTTAATAGTGGTTACTAGTATTATATGCACGRTATGCGTGCTTCTACACATCAAATAAAATTTAATTGAAGTAGTTTGACATGCTTCCGTGTTACTTTTTTTTTTTTACGGGAAAAGCGGGGAACTTTTATTAAGAATGCTTCCGTGTTACTTAACATAGTGATAACTAACTGTGTTTTTGTATGTTTAGGGGGTGAGAGAGAATTTTGTCTTATATAATGGAGACTGCAAAGTATAAATTTAACGGTCATACCATAATTAGTATCCAAATTCATTATAATTATATAACTAGCGTCCAAATTCATTATAAATTATATAATGAGTGTCTAGGTTCGTTGTGCTTTGATTGTCATTGATATTTTGGTAGCTAGTGTTAAATATGGCAAATTAATGCATTAATTTTAGTTCATTGAGAAATTAATGGTTTTTTTTGTTTAAATTAGTGTCTAAAATTTGCATTGTTTTATATTGGTGTTGACTTTGAGTTATTTGGATTTTATTTTTAATTTTTAAAATATATAATCATTAAGGGTAGGAATGTAACTTTCTAGGGGGACACCATTGCTCCTCCTCCCTTATATTATAGAGATAGTCCAGATAGATGAGGAAAAATGTGTTTGTATATTACCACAAACTATTACAGATGTATTAAAGGAAAAATTGATTTAAAAAACTTCAACTAATTTATTTACAATATTTTATAAACAATCCCAACACTTAATCATCCTAGAATAAATCCAATTATTACACAATTTTCCCTTTGCTTGTTAACCTAGAGTAGCAAGTCACCTTTATTCACGTGACTTTCAAGTGAAATTAAATGTTTTTTTTTTCCGGTTTTTTTCCCTTTTTTTTAATTGTTGCTTCACCGTGCTCCTCCCATTTTCTTTCCTTTTCATTCATCATCTTCTCCAATCCAAACTCAACCATTTCATCAGCACTATCTTCAGCACCACCATTCATATCCATCACCGTCACCTACACCATCACTATCTCCAACACCCTCCACCGCAACTGCATCGATGATTAGTGTTGATTCATGATTATGAATCGATGTTTTAAAGAAGAAAAATGAAAGAAGGGGTTATGGAGAATGAGAGTGATTTAAGGAGAAAGTATTGAGAGGAAAAAAAAATTAAAAAGTGATAAAATTACCACTGCCATGAACCACCACTGCGACTTGGCGGCCTTAGCCAACATCCAACAACCCCTTCACATTCACGACATCTTATGGCTCGGTTCTTTCTCAACAAATTCCAAGGGTGTTGTGTTATGCCCTTGCAATGGCGTCGCATTTGTGTCCAATTAACAAAAGCCTAAAGTTGACGAAAAATTCGGATTTAGGGGCTATTTATAGGCCAAATTAAAGTCGCATGGGAGAAACAGGGCTTGGACGGATAACCGCCCAAATGGGCATATATCCGCCCAAACCTCACTTTCCATATTTGGCTCAATTTTAATCTGTAAGAAAATATTTTCCTTGAAAACTACTCAATTTTAATCTATAACTTATTTTTACTGAACGAAACTTTTTTTTTTGAAACGTACTGAACGAAACTTATTATTATTGAACTGGACTTATATTTACTGAACTGGACTTATATTTACTGAATTGAACTTATTTTTTCTGAATTGAATTTATTTTTACTAAAACTTATCTACTTCGTAAGGGCAAGATTATTTCAAGTCTTGAGAAGAGTCTTGATTAAAGACTTCTGTGAGTCTCAAGCAATAAACTTGCTCAAGATTCCATGGAGTCTTGAGTTGGGTTTTGATTTTCAAGACCCAACTCAAGACTCTTGTTGGACACTTGTCCAATTTCGATTGGATCTTTTCAAATTTGACATTTTAAATTTTTTTTTAAAAGAATAAAGAGAGTCTTGGGATAAAGTATGAAAATGTAAAGAGTCTTGATGTGAGTCTTAAAAGTAAAAAGTTAGTGGACAGAGTATGGAAGGGAGTCTTGGAGTCTTGCAATAATCTTGCCCTAAACAAGCTTAGGAGAATTTAAGCACCATGTTGTTGTATTAATAATTACTCTTACTAATTGGTATTTGGGAGTCTTGGGAGTTGGGACTCGCTGGAGCAATGTCCAAAAAGGCAAACTAGTGGCCGATGTCTTTGTAGCAGTCTTGTTCCACTTCCACCTACTCCATCTCAGCTAAAATCCAAAATAACAGCCAAAACAAGTCTTGTTTTTAATCTTCCTCTTCAGCACCCTCCTAAATGATAAAATGAATGGACAACTCAATTAAAAAACGACTTCATCTTTCTTCCAACCGCCTAAAATCCAGTATCACCTTTTCACACTATAGCAAAATCATACTGTAACATAAAAGATGATGCTGAAGTTATCACTCAAACAATCAATGGTGCTTGCAATTCCAGTGCAACCGCCATTGAACTRYACAACCCATCATCAGTTTTGTTCTTGCAGATTCAGAGCTAATGCAAATGATTCTACTGATCGCAAATTACCRTTGAAGTTTCTACTTCAATGGAGGAATTCMAAGTGGAAGCAGTGGAGGAATTCTAAGTGGAAGCTCACTGATATTGACCCTGGTTAGTCTTCTTCTTTTTTTTGTTCAAGTTTGATTTTCAGATTAAAGTTTTAATCTTTCTGATGTTGCAATTATGAATATGGTGTAAAATTTGCTGATTGTTAGAGTATTGAATTGGGGTTGAGCACCGGTTAGTTTTAACATTTGGGGTTTTAGTTTACTTCTTTCACAGTTTGATCATTCTTCTTTTAAGGTTGAATTTTTATATGAGAAGGTTTGATCTTCAGATCATCAATTAGTTAAACGAAAYGTAGCATTAGAAGGTTAAAGTTAGTATTTTAATATTTGGAATTTGGAATTAATTGGAGATGGGTCATAGTAGATACATGAGATCAGGTGATGCTGATTTGCATCCAAAAACTCTTGGCAATGGGTGAAAAATGCAATTTTAAGGTAGTATTGGAGTTGAGTGATTTGAAATTGAACGTGCTAAGCTACAGAAGTTGGAGCGATCAAAACAGAAGGGGGGGAGTCACTGAAGGAAGAGAGAAATTTTGGAGTTTGGTCTGGAATGAACTACTGAAGGTAGAGTGAAAATTTGGAGTTTTTGGTGTGAAAGTATAAAGTCAGTTTTCTCATTGCAATTTTAGAGATTGGATATTTTCTGGAACATGTAGGCATGTAGCTATCAAACATGACTTCCCTCCATTAGGCCTTACATCAATAAATCAACACTAAGCCTCTGTGTCTATAGAGYTACCCWGTTCCCACCTTTCGATTCTGTAGAGTTACCGCAAGGGAGAATACCTTTTGGTTTTGTATAATGCTTTTCGTGTTATACACTTTGTCATACCTTTCACACAGCGTAGGTGGGCCTCATTTACCCTTATGAACTACGGAGCATGACCTTACCACTTGTTGTGACGGAAGCGTCGAAATCGAACAAAACTACAAAAATACTAAACAATAAATAACACAAATAACACCATAAAGATTAACGAAGGTTCATATCAAGCTATAGCTACCGTCTCCTGGCGGTACGAATATGTTTACATGGATATCGAATGGAATACAATGAGAGACTTAATTCTCCCAAGAATTCACTCACTTACTCTCAATGTGTTTTCTCTCCTCTTTGGCATGAATAACAAAAGCTTAATCAATAATTAACCCCTAACCACCTATTTATAGAGAGTACAAAAGATATACGAAGTATAAGTAATATACGAGGATGCCGAACAAGCAAGGCCAAAATCGGAAAGATAACCCAAAAAAAAAACAATATAATCCATATATATATATATGTCAAATATTATGTGTCAGAGATATGCTCCACCAAAACCTGCAAAAATTTTATAAACATTGCAATGGCAAGCACAAACACACAATTATCCAAACCGAAACAAACAACACAGAAGCCGACAGGTTCTGACTCCCCCGCCCGGGTCAGACCGTTCCACCCGACTGGGCCGAGGGACCCGCCGGTCAGGCTTCTTTGCTCTTCCACTCGAACTTGCCCCACCCGGGTTGCTAACCCCCCGGGCTCCCATACCGCCCGGTCTTGAGCCAACCCGGTGCGAAGCCTCCAAATGACTCGCGACAAAGCCTTCCCGAGACCCGACCGGGTATTATAATGCCCCTGTAAACACCCACCAATATCTCCACCTTTACCTGTAAATAAATAAACTAAAATACGGAGAACCATTGCGTGTCATGCCCGTGTTAAATAGGCATAAAATCACAAATTGCAGCGGAAATCAAGTTAACACAACAGTTCAAACCAAGTATAAAACCAATAAATAAACTAGTTTAACAAGCTGGAACCATTTCGGCCCTTTTGAAAACCAAGGCAAAATCCCTTTTCTTTTAAAAACATAGCAATCGAGAATATCAAAACGTTCAGAAGAGTCTACGATACGTATAAAATCATAAAGGTACGTCCTCTCCACTCAGACCATCCATCCAAAGTATAATACTTTATTGCTAAACCTGTGAAAAAATCTGCTCCCCATAATTCCAAATGAAATAAGATCATCACAGTCCACCAAAGAAAAAATGGACAATACACAAACACAAAAACACGCAATCAGCAAAGCTGATACATACAAATAACGAAAATCAGAAAACAACGAGACAGCACCTCCCTAAAACTGACATACCAAGTTACGACACCTGCTTATAAACAAAAGAAACTCAATTGTGTTTAAACCACTTAACAACATCATACTTATACAACGGATCCCAACTCAGATCAATATAACACTACTTATACATACAGCTGCTCCAATACAATATAATCCCAAAACATCAATAGCTTCTATAACTAGATTGTACCTGCAAAATACTTACTCAACTCCCATACATGACTCAATATATATTACTACATTGAATATGATTTGAGCAATAGACAAGGTTGTCCAATCCCAACAACGAAGTGCCACAGTTCAAATCCCAGACACACGAGGTGCCACAGTTCAATTCCCCCATGCCTCTCCGTCGAAGGCATCAAAATGGTGAACACGGGGCGCACTCCGTCACCGAAGCTAGTGAGATCTCAGCTAACCCCTATCGATATTAAATATCCAAACGAAAGTAATAGTAAGAAAAACCTGAAGAGAACGCGTTGATCAAACGCCCATCGGAAGAAGCGAATGAAATCGCAACCCCAACCCCTGATTGTCAATACTCCAACGTGCCACCAATCCAGAGTTTTAGCTCATTCATGTTTATATTAATCGTAATTATTGACAAGTTCATATGACTTCACAAAAAACTACAAACACATACCCAATTATTTAACCAAATAACCTCTCATTAAGACTTGATACTTCCCTTTACTCAATTCACACATTAATCATGAACGAGTAATAAAATCACCTCATGGAGTAAGTTACACTTGACTCCACTTGAATTCAACCATATATCAAATCACCTCATGAAGCAAGTGAATACTGACTCCACTTAATTCATTCCTATTGTAACCACCTCAGTGACAAGTTACTTACCCCACCATCATTATATTATAAAATTACCTCAATAGACACGAATAATTATAAAGACCATTGACTAGTTGTCAACCTCCATAACCACATTCATGAATAATCCGTTCCACAATATTCCTCAATCTCACAAATATAAACCAATAACCAAAAAGAATTCGCGGTACTATCAAAACGTCATGACGTTCCTAACTCATACTTCTATTATTAACAAACATCCTCAAACAACTTTAAGATCAAGATTTCGCAAGTAGTACGCCTGAAATAACCAGCGACAAGCCAAACACTTAGAAATCGACCTCACGAATCTCTCCTAATCATATAATAGAACTGAATTCAACACACTTAACTTTAAATTTACACAAACTAATGATTTTATGTGCCTCAAAAGTTACTAAAAACATGTTTTAGTCTTCATAAAACCCCCATTGATGCATAATATATTAATTATATCAAGCCTGAAAATCATAAAAAATCTAGTTTTTCGATAATGAATTCAGCATTTATAACTTCGTTTCAAATCTAAATTTTTCCTTTTTCACTCAAAATCATTTGACAACCCAGACATATACTATACTAGTAATACAATATATTAAATCATTGGTTTTGAAGTGAAAACCATTATTTTCAACACTATAGCTTGAAAAATATTATGAAAATCTGAAATTATTGAAACTTGCAAAAGACAAGGTCTAGCTTATACATATATAATAGTTCATAACAAGTTTAATTCATACAAAAAACATGATTTAACAATCATCAAAACCCTTAATACAAATCTGAAATTTGTTTAAGCTCAAAAATTTCAACTTTTGATTCATACAACTCATATCACAAAACAACCATTAATCATCAAACTATCAAAACCCCATTAAAGCCCTAATTTCAATCTTATAAATCTGAAAATTCCTATCCAATTGAAATCATCAAAACAAATTCATATTACTAGAATTCATGAAGATAAACTAAAACAATTGCATATAATTGATTAGAAAACTTATCACAAATCAATTAAAACCATAGAAAGGAAGAAGATAAGAGAAGAGGGAAAAGAGGGGACCGGCTATTAGTGTGTGGTGTCGCCCGACGGAGCGGACGACGACCCGCAAGCACGACCTGCAGCGGTAGGCCACGAGCAGGCACAGCACACCACGGCAGCAGCAAGCAGTCTACGGTCTTCCTCTTCTCTGCTTCTTTCGTTCTTTTTTTTTTTTTTTTTTGTTTTGAAAAAAATGAATGAATGAAGAGTGAATGGCGTGCAAGTCTTATTTGAGCAAGGGAAATATCCTTTTCGTAACCTAGGTTTAGATAGATAAATCCAAGATTTTATTTTTTTTTTATAAATAAAAAAATCAGTAATCATAAAATAAATAGTTTAAGCAATTATGTTTATGTGGAAAACGATATAATTTAAACATAGTATGTCTATAATTTAAACAAAAATATCGTTTTTGTAAATAATCATAATATATTTTAAGAAAATATAATATATATCCAAAATACGGGGATTACAATCTACCCCTCTAAAAGAAGTTTCGTCCCCGAAACTTATCCCAAATCCACAGAATTTCAATCGAAAAAGGTATTTGTATGCTGTAAACTACTATGAAACACTGAAAATGATTCTCCAACGACCACACTTGACACAATTTCACAACTTTTATAGTATTTACTAACCAAATCATGCCTACTAGGCTAAAGTCGAGCAGTTTGAAATAATATTTGACAAACAGGCACAAAACAGTCAAAATTGAAACAATAAGTAAGTAAAACAGGCAAAAGCGCGAAATATATCGCATTCTACCCCCCTAAAAGAAAAAGTTACGTCCCCGTAACTCACCCCAACGAACAAGGACGCACTCAGCAAACTAACGATACTTCCCCAAAAACACTCAGATACATAGTAAGACGACCAACATGACCCAAAGACACAACTTGTTCCAACCACAACTTATATTGAAAATTGCAACGATGTATGGCTTGAAATGTTTCTAGGACAGTCCTCAATTCGCCAACATGTTCTTCCTATTCCTCGAAATCAAGATATCATCAATAAACAACACCAAGTTGATCTAGTACTCATGAAAATACTACACTCATTAAATTCGTCTGAAATTGTGTAATCCAAACTTAGTATTCCTCGATGGGCAACCCAACAAGCAAAATAATTAAACTCAACCGCCCAACGATCTCAAAATAGTTTAGGAATGTTTTTGTTTAGAAGCCTCACTGAGACATTCTCGACCTCAATCAACCTAAACCCATCACTCATCCTTGTACTGCTTGCATATGACTCATTCTATCTGGTAAATGATACTCATCCTTCTATAGTACATAGTTTAATCCCAATTAACAATACACAGTCGAAACTTCATCCTCCCACGAAATAAAATTGTGTTCCCAATGAGGGCATTAGGCCTATTAGATCCCTTACTATCAAGTCTTGCAAGTGTACTCAATAACTCCTAACTCTGGTGCCATTCTATAGGTTCGTGTGAAAGCAGTGCAAACCTCGAAAATAAACCTTATGTGAACTCCGAACTTCCCTCAGTTAGCACTCCCGAACATTCCTTGCAAGAAACATTTATGACTCATTTATCTTCTTTTCTATTCCTTATTTCCTGACGCTCAATCTTTCACACAACAAAATATACGGGTAACCTTAAATATAAACTCATAATTCATCATACGAACTAGTCCCAACATTTCATTTCTAAGACTCCATGGTCACACTCTTCTCCACTATCCCTTACGTACATTCAGTATACACAATCTCACTATCCAGTTATATCCCAATAATCACTCCCAAAGACATCCAAGTTGCAAGATCGACCTAAAAAGAGTTAAATGAAGACGGCTCCTCGTGTTAATGCAAGACTTCAGTGATTTACTCACAAGGGATGACTCGCCCAGGGCATGAAAACAGACAAAATAACAGCTCGAAACAGAAAAGGTATTTGTAAACAGGTGTGGAACAATGAAAAGTAACATCAGGATCAACAAATAGTTTCAACAACATCGCTTATATGTGTCGGGTCCCCACGATTTTGGTTCAGGTGGTCAGCAAGGCTTTCAGGCATCAGCTAAACAGCATCGTGTCGTTCATCGTTCTGTTACGCCTGGATAGATGGGCGCGTTTTTTCAGATTCAGTGAAAAACACATTCAAACAAGTCCGATCTCATAATAACAATATGTTATTCATACGTAGTCCGTTCAAAGGAGGTTTTGTAATGACCTACTCCATTGTCCAAATACAATCCAAATAATCACAGATTAGGCATTCATTGAGATAATTTCTCCAATCAAGTAGGACACATATTAGTGAGTACGGGGTTTAATAATCCTAAAAGATTTTTAAAAAAATCCAGTAAAATCATAAATTGAAAAACCAATTATCTAAAATATTTGCAATAGAAATAGTATGTCAAAGAGAAAAATGCTGATAAAAATAATATAAGTAATATAGGAGTGTGTCGAAAGTAGCTAAAATATTTAGATATGTCGATAGAAAATAAAAAATAAAAAATAAAAATAAAATAAAAGTAGCGCTGCAAGAATAAACTTATTCATAAAAATGTTATCAAAATAAAAAGTAAAATAAAGAATTTCTAAACGGGAAGAAATACTCTGTTAATAACTTTAAAAACGGTACCTTATTTGTTTCAATGAAAAAAAAAAAAAAAAAAAAAAAGGTAATACGAATGTAAATGAAGAACAGTGTTATGGCATTTCCTTAAAGAGAAAATAGGGAATACAAAATATTTGGTAATCTTGATAATCAAAAGGCTTATTGTGTAGCAAAATTATTTCGCAAATAAGTGGTTGATTAAAAAAAATTTTAGCACATCATACTCCCCTTAAAGAGATTACGTCCGCGAACTCGAAAATCAGGTTTAAAATAAAGCGGAAGGAAAATGCATTGCATTGGGTAACTTCAAAGAACAAACACAAAACTGATGACACCAAAACATGTATAAATTGAATTAACATAGAGCAATTATTCCAACAAGCACAAAACAGTGAAATAAACACACACAAACGATAATCCCTCCATAAACACCCAAATCTCACCGAATTTGTTGAAGAAAGGAAGAAATCTTATAATATGCGTTGTAAAAATAATATTGAAATATGTTAAATAAAAACAGAGTTTGTAAAAATTGAAAGGAAAATTTTCTGCTTTTAAACTGATACCACTTTGTAACACCCCAATAATTCTCCACCTTTACCTGTGAAATAAATAACTAAAATACGGAGAACCATTGGCGTGTCACTGCACGTGTTAAAACGTTTAGCTAAAATCACAAATTGCAGCGGAAATCATTAACACAACAGTTCAAACCAAGTATTAAAATCCCAATAAATAAAACTAGTTTAACAAGCTGGAACCATTTCGGCCCTTATTGAAAAACCAAGGCAAAATCCCTTTTTCTATTAAACATAGCAATTCAGATATCAAAACGTTCAGAAGAGTCTAGATACGTATAAAATCATAAAGGTACGTCGGCTCTCCACTCAGACCATCCATCCAATATTAGATACTTATTGCTAAACCTGTGAAAATCTGCTCCCATAATTTCCAAATGAAATAAGGATCATCACAGTCCACCAAAGAAGAAAATGGGAACATACACAAAACACAAAAACACGCAATCAGCAAAGCTGTAGTACATACAAATAACGAAAATCAGAAAACAACGGACAGCACCCCCCTAAACTGACATACCAAGTTACGACACCTGCTTAGAAACAAAGGAAACTCAATGTGTGTTCCATAACCACTAACAACATCATACTATACAACGGATCCAAACTCAGCTCAACTATAACACTACTTATTACATACAGCTGCTCAATACAATATAATCCCAAAACATCAATAGTCTCTGATAACTAGATTGTTACCTGCAAAAAATTACTTCAACTCCCCATACATGACTCAATATATTAACTAATTAAATGATTTGAGCAATAGACAAGGTTGTCCAATCCAGACACACATGGTCCACAGTTCAAATCCCAGACACACGAGTGCACAGTTCAATTCCCCCATGCCTCTCCGTCAAAGGCATCAAAAATGGTGAAACGGCGCGACTCCGTCACCGAACTAGAGATCTCAGCTAACCCCTATCAGATATTAAGATATCTCCAGAACGAAAGTAATAGTAAAAAACCTGAAGAGAGACCGTGTGATCAAACGCCCTCGGAAGGAAACGAATGAAATCGCAACCCCAACCCCTGATGTCAATACTCCAGACGCTGCACCCAATCCAGAGTTTTTGCTCATTCATGTTTTATTATTTAATCGTTAATTATTGACAAGTTCATATGACTCACAAACCAGACTACAAACACATACCATATTTTAACACAAATAACCCGTCATTAAGACTTGAATACTTCCTTTACTCAATTCACACATTAAGTCATGAACGAGTAATAAAATCACCTCATGGAGTAAATACACTTGATCCACTTGAATTCAACCATATATCAAAATTCACCTCATGAAGCAGAGAATGACTCCACTTAATTCATTCCTTATTATAAACCACCTCAGGCTGACAAGTTTACTTACCCCATAAATCCATCATTATATTATAAAATTACCTCAATAGACCGAAATAATAATTAAAGACCACTGACTATTTCAACCTCCATAACCACATTCATGAATAATCCTTCCACAATATTCCTCAATCTCCACAAAAATAAACCAAATACCAATAAAGAATTCGCTTGTGACTATCAAACGACTTCAGGACTTTCCTACTCAACTTCAATAACAAACATCCTCAAACAACTTTAAGATCAAGATTCTCAAGTAGTACGTACCTTGAATAAACCGACGACAAACCAAACACTAGACAATCGATCCTCTAGAAAGTCTTCTCCTAGATCATTAATAGAACTTGAATCAACACACTTGACTTTAAAGTTTACAGCAATACTAAGTGATGATTTAATGGCCTCAAAAGTACTAAAAACATTTTTATTCTCATAAACCCCCATTTAAGCATAAATTATATTATAAGCCTAACCTTGAAAAATCATAAAAATCTAGTTTTCGATAATAATTCAAGCATTTAAATTCGTTAACAAATCTGAAAATTTTTCCTTTTTTTCCCACTCAAAATCATTGACAAACCCAACAATACTATATACTAGTAATACAATATATAAAATCATTGGTTTTGAAGTAAAACCCATTATTTTCAACCACTAATAGCTTGAAAAATATTTATGAAAAATCTGAAATTATTGAAACTTGCAAAAGACAAGTCTAGGCTTACTATACATATATAATAGTTCATAAACAAGTTTAATTCATACCAAAAACATGATTAAAATCATCAAAACCCCTAATACAAATCTGAAATTTTGTTTAAGGCCTCAAAAAATTTTCAACTTGATTTCATACAACTCATACATCACAAAACAACCATTTAAATCATCAAACTATCAAAAACCCCAATTTAAACCCTAATTTCAATCTTTATTAAATCTAAAATTCCTATCCTAATGAAATCATCAAAACAAATCATATTACTAGTAATTCATAGAGATTAAAACCTAAAACAATTGCATAATTAATTTGATAAAACTTATCATCAAAATCAATTAAAACATAAAAAAGGTAGAAGATAACAAAGAAGAGGAAAAGAGGGAACACGCTATTGTGGTGTGGTCGGCGACAGGGTCGGACACGACCCGGCGGCACGACAAGCCGTGGCGCTACGACAGCAGCAGCACACCACCGAGGCAGAGCAGCGAAGCAGTCACTGTCTCTCTTCCTGCTTCTTTCTTCTTTTTTTTTTTTTTTTCGTTTTGCAAATAAATGAATGAATGAAGTGAAATGGACAGCGGCAAGTCTTATGAGCAAGGGAATATCCTTTTCTAACCTAGTTTTAGATATAAAATTCCAGATTTATTTTTTTTTTTATAATAAAAAAAATCAAGTAATCATAAAATAAATAAGTTAAGCAAATATGTTTGAGTGGAAAACGATATAATTTAAACATAGTATCTATAATTTAAACAAAAATATACGTTTTGTAAAATAATCATAATATATTTTAAAAAAAATATATTATAATTATCCAAAATACGGGGGATTACAGCCCCCACCGGAATCGTCCTTCGTCGAATTTACTCCGTAAGACCAATGATACCTTGAAATACAAGGCACACAACCAAATTACTCCACAATTCTCCACCTTGACTTGTATTATCAACACACGTCAAGTCCAACATCAAACCAACAACAACGACCAACCAACCAAAACAAATGAGAAAGGTATAATACAAGTCACAACTCGAAATCACCACAAATCTCCACCTTGACTTGTATTCACCTATACATCCCAAACCCACACAAACCAACCAACAAATGCCAACCAAAAATCCCTGGCAAGGATTGCCTCCACCTTAGGCACAACCCGTAAGGTATCAAATACGAACAAAAGCGTTCAACAAGTCCAAAGCAACAAACAGTACTTGTGAACCCAAGCCAAATGGAAACGAACACCAATGTTTAGTCCATCAAAACAAAACTACCAATTGCCAGGCAAATTTGCATTCATACTATCTCCAAAGATCGAACCACAATCAACATGAATGCCCTACACACCTAGACTCCGCAACCAATACAACCAAAGTGTATACCAAACCTGTCACAAGCCTCTAGTATCAAAATCACTTGCAAAACCAAACCAAAACCAAAATAACCAAACACAAGCACAAATTCTCATTCCCATCAATGGACTAACAACTGTCGTTCCAACCAACAAATAGCAACAAATCGCCCCACACACCGTCGATGCTCCCTTCTAGCCGAGACAAGAACCTACCAATAGCAATCACAACATGTTACAATAGCAAATCTAGTGCAAACAAAGCAAACATCGCACTAGCAAACCAAACACAAGACACAACTTATTCCAAACATTCGACATCTTCTGAGCTGCAATAAACATGTCAGCAACACACCAAAATACATAAATAGTAAGAAATCCCTCCACCTTACTACGATAAACGCATCAAGCATTAGGACTCCCGTTGCTTCCATGCTCCACCTCAAATTTGTCAAATCAATCTACCACTTCAAAAACTCTCTGCAACTAGTCTCCTTGCGACCTCGTGGCATTTCTCAATTCACCTATCTTACTCTCGCGAAGAGACTCCAACTCTCACCTATAGCATCCAACGAACGATCTGACTGATCTTCAAAACGTTCCCTGTCAAGGCTAAACAAATTCTCAATATCATCAGCAACATGCAACGTGTCACGGTCTAGCGTCTTTTGACGCTGGAGCGTGCGCACGCTTTAGCCTTTGGAGGCGAAAACGTAAGCCTTCTTGCGAAATGAGGCCTCACGAGCACACAGCAACGTGAGGCGATTCTCTTTTACAATGGGCGCCCGGGCGCTTGGACGAGACCGACTATGTCAAAGCGGGCCCAAGCAGGGATCCGACCTCGGGAATTTGTATTGAATTTGGGACTTTGGATTGGATCTCAAATGTAATGCAAGCACAATTCTAATAAAGCATTAAGGATAAATCATTACATGGGTAGGAGGAATGCTTGTGTGAAATATTCTTCATATATCATCATTCCCCCTAAAGAGTAAATTAAATGAATACATTTGCCCCCAGGAGACACCCACAGAGGACTTAGACCGTACTGCAACTAAAACTTAATTCTAAGGCACTTGTGGGGCGACGCGCAGAAAGCGCCCACAGGCGAGACTCTAGACTAAGAAAAATACATGAAAAGAGTAGGATCCTAACACAACGCATATCGACCGACTCCTCTACATAACAATTTTGACTATCACCTCACTTGTGGACCGCACTTGCAGAACAGTCAGAACAGTACGATGCACATAATACAAAGTACCCAATCTAGTACCTTAAGTACTATCTTCGAACCTCTCAAAACACACATTTCCCACCCGAATCTGAGAAAGTGAAACCCTCCTTGTCAAGAGTACCAAGAGATATCAAAATTCTTCTTCAACTGAGGACATGCCTAACATTCACCAAAACACGCACTCTCCTTCCGCGGTCCTAAGTCTGATGGAACCTTTACCCAACAACCTTACACGCGACTTATACCCATGATATAACATCACCACCATCAAAAGACTCATAAGTAGTAACCATTCACGATTAGGACACATGAAAAGTACATCCAAATCCAACACCCAACGACCGCAGACTTGACTCGCACCACTAACAGTTAAGGCCAAATTTCTTCTGAATCACATGTGAATTCTGTGTGCAATGTTAGCATTGAACTATTCTTGGATTTTTAGGACATCTTATTTTTCCAATGACCGGTTTTACATAGGCATATATTCTTAGTTATTACCCCTACTCTTCGAATTTTTATTTTTCTCAAAGTTAAACTACTTTCAGTGGCGAATTACTAACAGTTAATCCAACCCTGAATACTATACCACTTTCATTCGTTGGCGCCTTATGCGCAACTCTTTAGAATAAATGCAGATTTTACTTTTCCATAGTCACATTCTTTCCCTACCACAAACGACTCAACAAAATTCTCATAAGACGCGGGCAAAGAAACAACAAAATCAAAAGCAGCATCCTCATCTTCAATCTAACATCTAAATACGCAAATCAAGTAAAATAGTATTAAGTTTGTCTATGATCCCTTAAAGCGTACCTGACTACATTCGCAGAGAAAACAATCGTTGTTTCAACAATAACTGTTAGTGAGAACTTCGTCATATAAAGACGCTCCAATTTTGACCACAAACCCAAAGCCGATCCTCATCGGACACTTCTGTGATACTCATCTGCCAAACACAACAATATGATGAGTGAGTTTCTCCTCCATCGCCTCTAATTCCGCTCGCTCAAGCCATTGAATCATCGATTTTTTGACCAAAGGCTCCAAATACCCTTTTTCAACAAGGCTCGCATCTTAATCTGCCATAGCCCAAAATTCCCACCCTAAATTTCTCAATCTTCATGGTTGTGTAGTGTTCATCTTCCCGGATCATAGATCCCGCCTCTGATGCCAAGTTTGTTGTGACGAAGCGTCGAAATCGAACAAACTACAATAACAAACAAATAAGATAACACGAATAACACACAAAATTTAACGAGTTCACTATCAATGCGATAGCTACTTCTCCGGCCGTACGAATATTTACTATGGAGATTCGAATGGAATACAATTGAGAGACTGGTATATCTCCAAGATTCATTCACTAATACTCTCAATGTGTTTTCCTCACTCTTGTGCTGAATAACAAACTTAACAATAATTAACCCCTAACCACCATTATAGGATACAAAAGATATACGAAGTATAAAATAATATACGAGATTGCCGAACAAGCAAGGGCCAAATCGGAAAGGTAAACCCAAAATAAAAACAATATATAATATATATATTATGTGTGTGTGTGTGGCGCGCGTGCGCGTGTGGTGGGTGGTGTGGGTGGGTGGTGGGTGTGGGGTGGGTGTGTGGGGTGGGGTGTGGGTGGTGGGGTGGTGTGTGTGTGTGTGTGTGTGTGTGTGTTTCCACCAAAAGCTGCAAGTGAATCTTGATAAACATTGCAATGGCAAGCAGCAAACACACAATATCCAAACCGAAACAAACACACACAGGACCCGACCGAGTCTGGACTCCCCTGCCCGAGTTAGACCGGTCCACCCGACCGGCCAGAGGGACCCCCGGTCAGGCTTCTTTGCTCGTTTCCACCTAACTTGCCCCACCCGGTGCGAAGTTTCCAAATCGACTCGCGGACAATAGCCTTCCCGATACTCGACTGGGGCATATAATGCCCCGACCGGGTATGCGTCCTTCGTCGAATTTACTCTGTAAGACCAATGTATACCTTGATAATACAAGGCACACAACCAAATTACTCCACACCACTAGATAGAGAAATGATTCCCTATTGACCCCTGTTTCAATGTGCAACACCTATTTTCTACATRAGATGGATGTGTAAGTAGATGGATGTGTAAGTTAAACGAAAGTTGTTTGAATCATACTTATGTATTTTTTTGATATAATTGATCCACAAACCAAAAGGCTAATAGAGAAACCTTGTCTCATGAGAGTGCAATGCGTGAAGCCAGCTTGGTCAAGAGACACATATTTTAATTTTGTCACTTTCAGCTGATTGCTGTATAGCTTGAGCCTACATTGACGTAAACTTTGAAAATTTTCWATTTTTTTACTAGTGTTGAAAATGATCTATAAAGAAAGTTAGAGTGATACAGAGAATTRTTCCATGAACATATGTACTGTGATCACCTTTTGAATTTTGTGTTTGGTAAGTATGGATTTTTTTGTTTTCTTTAATTTTTTTAAGGGATTTTTCTCCATATACCCCTGAGTTTTAGCCTAATAACCCATATACCRCCGTGTTTTTGGAAATGCCTCATATACCCCTGATATCAGATATAATAGCCCAAATACCCTTACTCTAACGGAAAAATTAACACRGTTAGTGTTTTTCTTGATTAACCCTTAATTTAACATAGTTAGCTCCTAATCTGTATGTTTCCTTCATTCTTCTACCTTCATCTCTCCCCTCTCTTCATTCATACATCAGCCACTACAAAATCTTTCCCTGTAACCCAAAACCCTTTGCAACCACCACACCTTCAACCATTGCAATTGCAATACCAAGAAAACACAATTTGATATTCAAGCAAAAACCCATCAAAATCAAAAAACCCAATTCAACCATGATAGTGGCTGATATTTRGTATTCAAGCATGGATCGAACTGAGTTGACTCTCAAATGATCTTGAATTTGATGAAGGAGCTTCTCACCTGCTGTATTATTACCGTTACCATTGTCGTTCCCATTACCACAATTTGTCGTTGAAGATGGATTAATGGCGTAAACTTGCGTGCTCTTGCAACCGTCAATTAGCTTCAAACTTCGCATCGTTGATAAAAGATTTATTCTGCATTTCTTTTGCGAAGAAGAAGAAGAGGGGGTGATTGATTGATTGAATAATTATTTATGGTATTAAATAAATAAATTAAAGATTTTTAATTTATTAATAACCCACCAAAATAATTTAAGAAAGATTGAAACTTTGAGGAAAGAACCACCATTTGTGATGTAGGTAAGCAATGGTGGTCGTGGGTGGTTGGAGTGGGGGGGAAGATGGCAACGTAGTGGTGGTGGTTGTTGGAGTGAGGGYGAAGAAGGCAGCGTAGTGGTGGTGGTTATTGGAGTGAGGGAGAAGTGAGCAGCGTGGTGGTTGGTGGTTGTGGGTGTGCTGGTTGTGGCGGTTGCAATGAAGGTGGTGGTGGTTGAAATGGGAAGAAAGGGAGATAGAAGGGATGAACTGATGAAGGTAGGAAAATGGATTAGTGTAATATGAGTTGAATAATGGGGTTAAGTGTGAGGAAGACTAACGGTGTTAAGGGATTTAACGGTTTTTTTACCTCATTAAGGGTATTTGGGTTATTATATTTGATGTCAGGGGTATACGATGTGTTTCTAAAAACACGGGGGTATATGGGTTATTAGGCTAAAACTCAGGGGTATATGGGAAAAAATCCCTTTTTTTAAAGTCAAGTTGCACATGAATTTATCATTTGAAGTAATTTTTCAACCATGGAGATTGTTGTCGGGAAGCTGGTGTTTAATTTTTCTTTTTAGGTGGACTTATGGCCCGTTCTATGTATACTTGATGTCTCTTGAAACTTGCCAACTACATAGAGCAGCCTAAATAAGGGTTATCACTATAATGTTGTATGCCATGGTCTTTTCTCAATTTCGCCTATTCTGAACTCTTTGYGGGATTTCATTACCTAATACTAGATGAGCTTCAAGCGAGAGAGAATTTCGTTACTAGATGTTCCTCTATGTTTAGGAACAATAGGTCTTATATTTGCAGAAAGAGAAGGCACCCCATCTGTCTAAACTCTTTAAAGTGATTTATTATAAATCTGTTCCTTGTAACTGTTATTGAATTGATGGATTGATTTAGGGTTTTTGGACGGGGCTAATTTATATATCTCTCTTTGATAGATGCTGTGAAGAACAGTTTGAATACAATGCTATCAAGGGCCCACAATTTTGTAAATGAAGTGACTTCTCCATTGGGTAAAACTGGGAAGCTTGATGACAGCAATGAAGTTGATCAGTATGACAGTGAGGATATACTTGTTGGAGAACATACTATTCATAGTGATATGCTTGATGGAAATCTTTCTTTAGCTGCTGTTATTTCAATTGAACAGTTCAGTTGGTACGGCAATCTTAACCTTGTAGTTTCTGTTTCTACTTTACTAGATGGAGCTCAATCTTATGCTAATCTTGTAACTTTCCGAATGGAGAATGTGCATTGCATGTTGTTGTTGTATCTTAGGGTATATTGAAGGGTACACTGTAAATTGGCATAATTCACKGGAAATCCTTTACATATCGGATAAAAAAAAGTAATCATTTTTTTTAGATCTTTTAACTTGAGCATGGATGAGTATGCACTCTGCACAATCATTCCATGCTAACCCCATATTTTCTTATCGTATTTAAGTCCCTCCGGCCTTTACTACAATTCTTTCCTTTCCCTACGAAAATTTCTTTTCTTCCCCTAAATTCCACTCTCTTGTGGTTGAAGCTATATGTTAAACAGCCTCTGTTGTCCAAATGTTCTTCGATTTCTTTTACAATAATTATGGTCTTTCGGATCAAGTAAGCTCAAAGATATATAATAAAAGGTTTAAACAAAAGATTCTTCCTTTACCTCTCCCTCATACTAAACCTTCATCTTCCTTTTTTACCTACACCACCAGGGATCCAAATTTTTGCCAATCATAATGAAGCATGACAGAGCTCATCAAGGTCTTAGTTTTAGTTTGAGATTCAATTGACATGCTTGAGTCASGTTCAGCTAAGTTGGTTTCAAGGTAGAAACTGTCAGGTTCTTGCATTTGGCCTCGACCCCTTCATCTGTAACTGGTTCTTTGAAATTTACTTGTCATAGAAAATTGATTTTGTTCTGGTTTTTGTCCTTAGGAATTTCCATAAAAAAATTATCAATTTAATATTGGACACCCTCTATATGTCAAATGCAGTTGATAACTTGATATAATTACTATAGAATATTGTTTGATTGGATAAACATGGACATCGGTCATGCAGGAGGAATGGTTTGACTGGGAAGAAGATGCAAAAATTGTTTGAAGCTCTTGTACCCAAATCTGTGCGCAAGGATGCACGTAATTTGGTCGAGTATTGCTGCTTCAAATTTTTGTCAAGGGATAATTCTGATATTCATCCTAGCCTTGAGGTTAGTGTTTCCGGTTTTCATCATTCATGCCTATGGTGTGGTTTCATATTGATTTTGGTAAAACTATGATACTGRCTAATACATGGTGACCTTTTTCGAACACTYCCTAATACATGAACCTTACCTTGCGATCGTTCCAAATAGCATATTTTTGTTTATTTAAAAAGTTGCTGTGTAATCGATCCATTTGTTCATATCCATAAGTAATCCAAATATCCAATGATACATCATTGTAAAGAGTCTAACATGATAGAGATGCACTTGGGCTTTTATTTGGCAGTAGGAATATCATCTTGCTCAACCTGCTTCGTGTTTGGGAAGTTTTCATTTTGGTTCTACAGCAGTGCACTGGCAATTTAACTTCGGAATTAGATGTAGGTTTTGCTTCTGATTGTGGTTTTGTTCAGGAGCTTTCCTTCCGGAGGTTGATATTCATTACAATGCTTGCATGGGAAAAGCCACAGAAACTTGAAAAAGGATCATACCCTGATGGTTCTGAAGAGGCATCATTACAGGTATTTCCAGTTTACAGTGCTTAGTCTTCTTTCTCAAGTTTTTGCTTGATTTTGCTGTTATGCTTCTTGCAAGTCAGTATTAAATCTTTATCATGCGGAAATTGCAATTTAAAGGTTTTTTTCAGTGCACCTTGATTGTCATATTAGTGCTTCACAGCCAGATTACATCTGCATTTCCTGGGAAAGTGGTTCCACAACTGTTATTGTCGTTACAACTGCATCGTATATTCATGCTATTTGTGTACTCTATGAGTCTATGAAGCTGTATTTCCCTTTTTTTTTTCTCTTCTTATTTTTCTCTGGAATGAAACAAGTGAAAGGGAAGAAAAAGCTACCAAAATATGTTTTGATTTTGTAATATGTTGGTATATGCTCCTTAGTTGTCGTAGGAAGAAAAAAATATAAAAAAGAAATTGCAAAACATACTGTGAAGAATTTGGGATCCCATGATCTCAAACCTTTCATGGAAGACTGATGTCCACCTCCCTTACCAAAAAGGCAGCATTGGGTTCAGTTATTTCATCTGCATCCTTTCATGCTTACTAAGAGATCTTTTTAATGTTTTCTAAAGGGGCAGAATTGGATAGGTGTTTGTGTACAATTTTTTTTTTTTTTTCAACCACCCCCCCCCCCCCCCCCCCCCCACACACACACACACACACACACACACACACACACACACACTTGATGTAGTTTTCATGTTCTTAGTTCTTAATTTACCGTATTCTTTATGTATAATTTGGACATGTTGATTAAAAAAATACCTTTTCTTCTGTAGWCAAGGCTTGTCAAGGAAGAAGCCTTTCTTCGCATTGCACCTGCTGTATCTGGGGTTGCCGATCGATCAACTGTGCATAATATCTATAAGGCTCTTGCTGGTGATAAAGGGGGAATTTCTTTCAGTGTTTGGTCTGCATACATTAAAAAACTTTTAAAGTGAGCAACTTTTTCTCCCTTTCTAAGAATTATGAAACTCTGGATGTGCATCTCATTCTTCATCTAGGATTAATATGAATGACATTGTTCCTCCATAATGAAGAGATATAGGAAATTGTGGTTGCATTTTGGGTAGTGTGCAAGGTTGAGGAGTGAGCAATATTTCAGTTACATATATAGAATTGCCCCGGTCTGTTGTTGACAGTTGAATGTGATAAAAGCATGGCTGCTATCATTCCGTTTAAAGAATCAACATAAGTTTATAAAAAATGGAGAGTTCTTGGACGTAGATTCCACTTATATCCACTATATTTGGAGGTCCATGCAGGGTGTGTTATTGTGTGGCTTGATTGATAAGTTTGTTGGTTAGGTTGGGAAGAGAAGAAAATGCCGACTTTTTTAATGAAGATTTGTTATGTTAATCATGTAAGTCTATGAGATGTATACATATTATATTTGACACTTTGACTTATGCTGAGTTGACAAAGTTACATTGAAAAGTAAGCTTGTTTTTGCTCTAGGAAACCCTGAAAGAGTGGAACAACATTTCATGTGATTTTCTGCTTTGGGAAAATCTAAATCCGTTGCTTCTTAGATTTATCTCAAGATTGGCATCTACGTTTGATGCACATTTTGTGAATGCGAACCATCTAAGTCCCACTCATTCTTTGATTTCATGTATTTAGTCAGATGGTCATCTGGTAGCTTATTGAGTGCTATTTTTGTTGTAGAGTGCACAAAGAAAGGAATTCTTATGAACTTCAACTTCCCCAAATATCATCAGAACAAATCTTGTGTGTGGGTTCTAGCAAGAAACAGCCTGTGCTGAAATGGGAGAACAACATGACATGGCCAGGAAAACTAACTTTGACGGAAAGAGCTCTCTATTTTGAGGTATGATTACTTGAGTATCAGTGCTCTCTGTAAGAACAATTGCTGTACAGTACGTTTAGCAATGTTGTGACCTGCTGCTATTTAGGTCCAGAATTTTAGTCAAAATTATTGTATTTCCCCTCTATATTACTTCTCTGACTTGTGTATAAAACAATTGGACTGCACATTAGTCTGTGTATTATTTTCCCTGTCTTTAGTGGAGAAACTTTGACTGTATCTTGGGACATGCAATAAAGGGAATATGTGATGAGCTTTACTGGAAAGAGGGATTGTATAGGAGAAAAGTAAAACAAATTTTGTGTTTGTGATATCAACATATTGACCAACAGAACAAGTAWTAGAAGGAGACTTAGTCAGCTACTTCACCTAGAAAGGTAAGCTTTGTAGAACTAAATATGAGGGCAAAAGAAGGTTTCTCAGAAAATTTCTTATCAATATTATCCACAATAGAATTTACGCAAAGAGTTACGACTGTTGCCAGTTGCTAGTGCCATCACCTTAAGCTCTTGCTCAACACTGCTCTTCTTTTTTTTACCTTTAAACAAATAGCAAAAATGGTCTGTGTTATCTAGAAATGTTTACCTATTTATCAATATTAGCCTACCTCGTCTCTATTTAACTGCTTAAATTATGTATGATAAGATTTGAATTAGGACCTAGGGGYAAAAAAAAYGTGTGATCAGAATGATGCCTGAAGATTGTGAGTCAGAACAAATAAAAAAGTTAGCTCGAAAATGTAGGTGCAGAGAGTGGTCAATGGGTAGGTACAATATAAAGCCATTTGCTCACAAAACAGCTCAGTACAAAGCCTACTATAAAACTAATCGCATGTTAATGAGTTAATCACATGCTTATACTGTGCTCATCTTTACAAAGTAGTATGATGGACGGTTGAAATTCTTAAATAAAAATAAGCCTTTTTATCATGGAAATATGGCATCAAAAATCCCACCTTTGGTGGGTCTTCTAATATTAATCCCAACCAAACTAAATCAATAGTAAATCCCACATTTATACCTCATTTTCTTCCAATGGGTCTTTACTTGCTAAAACAATTGTTGACCTGTTTTACAGGTAAAACCATCCTATCCTATTACACACTACAACCACTGCAGCCCCACCTACCCACCCCACGACCGACAAACCTAATCACCACCCTTAACCCACAACCTCAAACCACCCACGACCCACCACAACAAACCTCACCACCTTGAACCCATCACCAACGACTCACCAACCGAACCACCAACCCACAACCCACCTCACCCTAAACCCATGACCCACCAACCTAGCCACCCTCAACCCACAACCTTAAACCACGCACGACCCGCCACACACGACCTCACATGAACCCATCGCCCACGACCTCACCAAACCCACTGCTCACGACACGACCCACTCACAACCCACCAAACCYCCTCACCCTAAACCCATGACCCACACAGTCTCAAAACAAACGATCAACCTCACCCAACCTCACCACCCATGACCCACCACCTATTCAAAACCACCATCTATTCTAGACCATCCTCTCTCCACCATCAATTCGAACCCATCACCATCCCCACCATCAATTCGAACCCACTATCAATTTGAACCACCATCAAATTCGAACCCACCACCATTGCTCTACCTCGGAAATCGTCAACGCCTTCTTACCACCGCTGTATTCGAACCTAGCAATAGTTCGTATTGAAACAACATAAAACGGAAGAGGAGGGATGTAGGAGAAATTGGAGGTGGTGGTTTTGCGAGAGAGGGAGAGAGAGGAGGTGAGGAGGTGTCGCCGCCGGTTGACTGCAGCGATGGTTTTGAGAGAGGGGGGGGGGAGAGAAGAGGTGTCGCGGTGGGGTTGCAGCGTGGGTGGGGTTGTAGCAGCGGCGGCGGTTTGGGTTGTAGTGGATGTTTGGGTTGGGTGGTTTCAAGTGAACGGGTTAAGGAAGAGAGAAAGAGGATGAGGAAAGAGGAGAGAGAAGTAAAAGTTTACCTAATATTCAAGTTTTAGGTAAAACYGACCATTGTGAGAATATGAATAGCTTAACTAGGACTTATGAGTGATTTAGTTTGGGTGGGATTAATATTAGAAGAACCACCAAAGGTGGGATTTTTAGATTCCATTTTTCCTTTTATCATTGGTAATCCTCAATTCTTGCGGTTTATCATTAGTAGCCTCGAGTTTTTAAAAATATACTCCCTCCGTTTTTTTAGTTGGTCCACTTTCCATTTTGGGATGTTTTCAATTAGTTGTTCCATACCAATCTAAAAATAGCTTTTAGTACTTTTTACCTACTTTATTTACTCTAACATTAATGTATTATTTCTTTCTAAAGTCAACTTTTATTACTTTACCCAATCTATTCACCCAACATTACTTTTTTCTAAAAATTTTCATTCACACATTTACTCTTTTACCTAACTTAATCAACTTTTTTACTTACCTTTCTCATCTATTTTATRTAACTCAATCAACTCTTAAACAGTGTGTCAAATTGGTATGGGACATCTAATAAAAAACGGAGGGAGTATAAAATAGCCATCAATTTTACTCTATTAATTAAACATAACCATTTTACCTTAAAAACTAGTTGAATTTACTACTATACCCATATTAAAAATAAAAACAAATTCCTAATCTAATATTTAACTTAATTAATCTCTCTCTTCAGAACCCCTTCCCCTGCCACCTCCATCCCCCCCCCCCCCCCCCCCCCCCCCCCCCCCCCCCCTCCCCCTGCCACCCCTACCACCGCCATCCACTCTCCCCCATTGGACAACTGAACCACCGAACCCACCTACGTACAGCCCCACTGCACCACAGCGCCCAAAATCGAACAGCCTGTTGCACCAACATTGCCGTCGTCGCCGCACCAGCACCGCTCTCATCACTACACCAGAACAACCCTTATCACCGCAAGAACCACCACTACCTCATCACCACAAGAGCCGCCACTATACACCACTACTCAAATTGGTTGCCAAACCTGTGTTGGGTTCTGCCCGAATGGGTTCTCGAATTGGAATTCGTGCTTTAATTCAAATTCGTTGTGAAATTTCAGAGGCACAATTTGAATTTGTTCTTGAATTCGAATTCGTTCCGGAGGGTGGTTCTTTAATTTTTGCTTGAATTCAAATTCGAATTCGTTCTTGAATTCTTGCTTGAATGCGAACCGTTGGTGCAACGGTTCGGTGGGGCTAAGGTTTGGTGGTGCGACGTGGCTGCGAGGGTTTGGTGGTGCGACGTGGGCTGCGAACTAGTGGTGCAAGGTAGGGGAGATTGAAGAGAGAGATGATGGGTGTTAATTAGATTAGGAATTAGTTTTTTTTTAATTTTTTAATGAGGGTTTATTACTAAATTCAATTAGTTTTTAGGGTAAAATGGTTATATTTAATTAATAGTACAAAATTAGTGGCTATTTTATATATTTTTAAAAACTCGAGGCTACTAATGATAAAAACCCTAAAAATAAAAAGTTAAGWAGAAGAGGTGAAAGCTTAGTTTTGGTAGTGGACCCTTGCCAGAAAAAGTAAATGGGCAACCGAATTTGAACAGACCAAATTGGTAAATTTGGCAATCCTTTTAGGGATAGAGGGAATATAATAGCCTAATTTTATTGGAACAAAACAGAAGTTTTCTCAAAAATGGTTTCTCTTTCTTCAATCGATTCAGATATGAAATTAACCTCATCATTCTCACAACCTATGTTTAGAGGCCATCAGGCCAAGTAATGTCTGATCAATACTTGTGCTCTATACTTGTGCTCTGTGCATCAGCATGGACCAAGTTTTTCTATATTCCAGTAGCACTAATTGCTTAGCTTGTTATTCTAGTATGGTGCTTAGGCGTTGTAACATAGAATGTCTGATCGGAATGCTATTGGCATTAAGTTTTAGCTTTGTCACAGATAGTACTATAGTAGTTGTCAGAACAACTTTCTCTGATCTGTTTCTCTTCGGAGGAAATAGACTTTCTCCTCTTCCTACATTACAATTCTATCTGTTTGGTATTTTCATGGTTGAACAAAGTTTATTTTCTCTGCAAACCATTTTCTATGAAAGATCTTGCCCTTCCTCAATACCTGCCATGAGATGAAAATGAAATTTTGTCAATTTGGACTTTGGAGAGAGTGTTTGTAAATTCCTTGAATTTTTCATAATTTAATGTTAGGAGGAGAGGTGAGTTGTATATATTTTAAGTTGGTAAGAAAGAGCTTGCATAATCGAAAATGATTTCTTCATTTTAATATGTGCTTTACGATTTGATTGCCAAAAGCTGTTGCATCTTCTAGTGCTATCATACATMAGGAAACAGTTAAAATATGTTCTTAACTCCAATTATAAGATAGACACTAAAATATTAGATTCAAATTTGTGACTTTGAATGGGGAGAAACCCTGCTAATGCAACTTTGAGTGTTTTTCTTTCTTATTGTGTAACCTAAAAACTCACACCTCTTGGAAAGCATGAATAAATTTCAGAAAGATTAGTTATATGTGCGTCGTATCTTTTGAAATTTTAAAATTAGCAAGTTTTTCAACAGATTAGCTGCTTGCATCTGTTTGGCAGCCAATTGACATTTTTAAAAGCAAAGGCGTTGTTGAGAGATTGGAAATTTCGGGACACAATGCTCAGGTGAAGAAGACTAAAGTTGGTTTATTCGGATCAGTTGTCTTTGACTCAGCCATTTGTATTTCTTCTAGTGAAAAGGAGTAAGCATCTCTGCGTTTCTTTATTTGTGCTCTGAATTCTTCCAATATTTGTTTTTTTCGATTTGCAAATMAGCTGCTTCAGTCTAATTGTGAACTGTTGTTTTGGTTATTATATCTATGTAGCAACTGTAATAAAAAGAGCATCTCAAACACRCGGGAACAGTAATGTTAACGATAATTGTAACAAGGATCATAGCTCTCATGGTCATTAAGGGAAATTTTATCAACATTACAAACTTACATGTCAATGCCATTTCAGAGTAGGTTGCCATTTTGCACTTTGGATTTAAAATACCAGAGAGATTTCTGAATTATACCAGATTGTACATGTATCCACCCTGATATCATCAAGCCTGTAATTTTAATCTGTTTTTCATAACCTTGTGCTTTAATCAATAATTGACTGTCACTGCATCACACTTTTGGTCCTAATGCCCCTTGGAAAGACGAAATGGTATCATATCATTGTTGTCCTTAGCCACTTCCTTTCTTTACCCATTTAGAAAATCCAAATGTGGGGATTTTAATGGAGGGGGGAAACAGAGCCAGACTACCAGAGAGAACCAATGAAAGAAAATTATGGGTTTATTTGTTACTTTTTTTATTTTATTTTATTTTATTTAAGGGAGGCAGGTGGTGGATGTAAAGAGGACTGCAAGGAATCAATATAGTGGGAAAAGGATAATTTAGGGAATTAAAAAGTAGTTTGTTATTAGAATTTTGTAGAAGCTAATAGAAATTAGTGTGGATCATTTTTCGATAAATAGAGTTAATTAGGGAGGAAAAGGTATGTTGGTTTGTAATTGAGTGAAAACTCTTGGGAGAGTATGAGCCTCTCGAGTGCTCATGTTTAGGAGAGAATAAAGCCTCTTGAATGCTTGAAATCTATCTTAGTTTGTTTTGGTTACATCATTTCTTGCATAATTATCTTCTTTAGTTTCTTTATTCATCCATTACTTCACAAAATTCAGCATTAATCATCATTATAATACTACTGTACAAAAGTCAGCCATGTTAGTTCCTAGCAGGGACCTGATTCTATAAAGGGTTCTTCACCACTGTAAGTATTTAGAATATTTTTGTGGTTTTAACCTTTTGGACTAGAATCCATCTCAAACAATTTGAACTGACACCATATGAAATAGAACTTAGAAGTACTGTTACATTTGTACACTGTTCCGTCTGACCAATGAACCTCATAGAAGATATTTATCTGATGGAACACTCTTCCAGCTTAGTTAGTACTCTTCTATTAATCAATTTAGCTATTGCACTTTGCCCTCAAGGTATTCTAGATCACTTGCATGAGGTATGGTGTTGAACTGTAACTTTTTCCGGTGTCACATCTTCGTAGTGTAGTCATTTTTTTTTAAATAGTTATTGTGCCTTGTTTGGAGGCTCATTATTCCAAATTATGGGCTGCATAATAATGTTTACTCTCTTTCATGAATTTAGATGTAAACCATGGGTATTGGAGTTTATTGATCTTGGAGGTGATATGAGGCGAGATGTTTGGCATGCATCAATAAACGAAGTAATTGCTTTCCACAAATTTGTGCATACATATGGTCCTCAAGATGATGATTCAGTTTCTTACATTGACGGAGCTGATAAGGGAAAACAAAGAGCWAAAAGAGATGCTGTTAATAGTATCACTCGACTTCAATCTCTGCAGTCTATCAATAAGCTATTGGATGAGCCATTGAAACTTCTTCAGTTCTCTTATTTACAAGACGCTCCATATGGTGAAGTTGTTTGCCAAACTCTTGCTCTGAATTACTGGGGTGGACCATTAGTCTCAAATTATAGGAAAGTAAGAAGTTCTTATGCAAAAAATGCTAGGTCCCTGGACGATGCTTCTGAAGTAAATTACCATGTGCATGACATAGATGGAAGTGTATATCCAAGCCATTGGATGACATCCTCAACCTGGGGTTCTAGTAATTCTATTCCGTTTTGGAGGAATGTGCCCCTTAAAAAAGGATTAGTTCTGAGCAAAAATCTTGTCGTGGGTGGTGCTTCCTTAACAGAAAGAGCTGCAAGAACATGCAGGGAGAAAAGTAATGTTATTGAAAAAACGCAAGCCACCATTGATGCTGCAACCCTGGAAGGGATACCTAGTAATATTGACCTTTTCAAGGTCAGTCTATGTTCTTGTGCTGTGAATGATTATATATCTCATCTCATGCTTTATTGAACTTGCTTTCATTGCTCAACATGCATTTCAAATTTGTTGCCTAGCATAAGTAATGTATTTTAATGTTTTCAGGAACTTATCTTCCCTCTAACAATTGTGGTTATGAATATTCAAAAGCTTCGACGCTGGGAGAATCCGTTCTTGACATTATCTTTTCTGGGATCGGCATATGCTATTATATTCAGGTATGATATATATTACTGTATAGTTCTGATAAAGGGGATTTGTGCCCCTATAAAAATAAAAAAGGGAGGGGTTGGATTTGTGCTGTGTGTTTTACTACCCTCACACTTATGAGTCTTGATACCTCCTGCAAATTTTTGACAGAAATCTTCTGCCATATGTATTCCCTACAACATTGATTGTTGCAGCTGCCATTATGTTGTCATTAAAGACGCTAAGGAAACAAGGCCGACTTGGAAGATCCTTTGGGAAGGTTACTATTCGTGACCAGCCACCTTCAAACACAGTTCAGAAGATCATAGCCCTTAAGAAGGCCATGCGTGATATGGAGAACTATCTTCAAAATGTTAACGTGATACTTCTAAAATTGCGTACTATTGTACTTTCTGGTCAGCCTCAGGTATGTTATGTGTGTTTGAACTGTACTTGGTTCAGCTTTAAATGTCATTTTCTARTTTCAGGAAAAGTGAGCATGCTCTTTCTTTCTCCTCTATCATCTTTAACATTATGACTAATATTAATTTAGTATATTGAGTCGTCGGTAGCATATAAAGTGAGTTATAACTTATAATGCAAAACTTTTTGCCTATAATGATTCATTTTAATTGACTATTATATGTGTAGTGTGACAGGCTTTGAAAGCCTATTGAAAAATTATGTTTGCCTTTATTTTTTTCCCATTAAATCTCTTTCAGTTTTATGTTTTTCGTTTAGAGGAGACTGGAGGAATAAGTGGATCATCAACTGTTCTTGCATTCTAGTTACCCAACACAGAAGTATAGAACTCATTGGCTTTTCTAGAGGCACCTGAAGAATTGACAAATTAACACTCAATAGCAGTAACTCATTGTAGAAGCCTCCCATTAAAAGTGGATTCTTGAGTCTATGAACATAGTGCTCTTCCCTACTGAGAGACTCTTTACTGTGGAAATTTTTTAACTGTGTTCTTTCAGGTTAGGATAAGAGGAAATAAATCATTTTATAAATATCATTTTATAGCACCAGCAATGTCTGATAGTTTAATATGTGATGACCTAACCTATGCTGTCTGTAATTGTTATTGATTTCAACTGTAAGATACATGTGCCACTCTGGAAATTMCTCTGCGTCTGCGTTGTCCTTTATATATATTTCTATTGTTGCTTCGCAGATAACAAATGAAGTCGCGCTGATTCTGTTATCGTCTGCGACAATCCTGCTTCTTGTCCCTTTTAAATACGTTCTCTCTTGTTTTATATTTGACTTTTTTACACGTGAACTGGAATTTCGGAAGGGAATGGTTTTAAAGTTTATGAAACTTTTAAAAGATCGTTGGGAAACTGTGCCTGCTGCTCCAGTGGTGGTATTGCCCTTTGAGAACGACCAAAAGGGTCTAATCCCTCAAAACATCAAAACCAATGAGTTGGGGGCATCAGAGAAATTCGATTGAAGGTAATCATCAAGTGCATGTCCTAACCCACCTTCCTCCTTTATTTTGTTCAAAATTTTGTCATTATTTTTCCTCACATGGCATTGAGATTAAATTATATTGGCAATTGACCCTTCAATTCTAGTAGCTCATGTTTTGTTGCTTTTTGTGAACAAKAAAAAAAAAAAAGTAACAAAAATTAAAATGGTGTTATGCATCAATATTAGTAATCAAGGGTATTTTAGGGAACAAACAATTAAGTTAGTACAAATTAGAAGAGTCTAGTGTGGTGTAAGTTTCCTCTATAAATAGAGCTGAGTGAGGAGAGAGAGGGAGATATGGATGAATGATACTTAGCTTGTATACTTAGCTCTTGTATACTTAGCTTGTATTTTATATTTTATATTATGTAATATTTCTTTCTTATCAATCCAAATCTAATTTTCTAGATCACTTATCAGTTGTCAACACTAATCACTACTTTAAACCACATCAAAACTGTCCATCTTTTTTGGGCCTCCAAGAAGGAGCATATTCAAAAGGTAGGGGTCACCAAGATGCGGATGTTGAGATGGATGTGCGGGAACACTCTACGAGACCGAATAAGAAATGAAGTAATCRGCAAGAAAGTTGGTGTTGCAGATATTGCAAGTAAGTTAAGGGAAAATTGTTTGCGTTGGTTTGGGCATGTAAGACGGAGACCTCGGGGGGCACCGGTGCGAAGAGTGGAAGAATGGAATCAGGGAGATTTTAAACGAGGTAGAGGGAGACCAAAAATGACTTTGGTGGGAAGGAGTTAGAAAGGACCTGAAACAYTTGGATTTGCAAGAGAGTGAGGTTCTCGATCGTAGAGAGTGGAGGAGGAAAATCTTTGTGGATGACCTCCCAGAATAATCACTTTTGGTTCATGTTAGTCGACCCCTCATATGGGATTAAGGCTTTGATTGATTAATTGATTGAAGAAATGGTCATATTGATCAGACGTTGGTAAAAAACAGAGCAGTCAAAGTGTTTTCCGAGCTAAATATGCACAAAATCTTCCCTCTTTTGTGGTTATTTTGGTTATTACCTATATGCAGCAACAATGCGAAAGCCTTTAGTCTACAAAGATTAAAGATCCTCTTTCTCTATTTTACCTTATATCTAGTGCAGTGCCCTCATGTATGTCATCTGATTGTCGAAGTTAAGAACCTATTTGATCTTTAACCACAATCTCTGTCACAAGTTAGTTGCTGATCATGACAAGTACACATAGCTTTGCTCTTAATGGACAGATTGTAAGTCAAAACATGAATAAATATGCCCTTGCATGCATTCTGGTTCAAGATTTGTAAATATAGATTATTGTCGTTTCTATTCAACTGTGTATTTTCTTTTGGGCACTATTAATGGAGAACATCATCCTTTTATCTTATCTAAAGGATTATTGAATTTGATCATTGCTTACCTTGATGTACAGAAGATATCATTGAAGTCAGAGACATCCCCATGCCGTAGCAAACATTTAAGTTGATGATCAAAACCTCATACATATATAAGCTGCTGATTTGCTGAACAAACTTTGTTCAAAGTTGTGAACAAGATCTCAATACATGCCCTTACAACAGTCTTAATGCATCACTAGCACGTTGGCAGTCAAACCAATTTTCATCAAGCCTAACAGCCCGCAAGCTCAAGTGAATTATTGTCTCTCAAGTATCCATCACAATTGATAGTGCTATGGTATCCTTTCCCTTGAAGCAGCGCTGCTGGTAAAAGTTCAAATCCATAAAGAGGCTGACCGCTGACATCAAAGAGGGCTGGTTTTCCCAAGGTGAATTCTGCTACTGTTCCTTGTTATTGCTTGAGTCCTGAGCATTTGAGCAATCGCCATTATTGTGTCAGCAGAGGTGCTTGTTAACTCCTCCACTTGTCTAAGTCATCCAGAGAAGACGGTAAAAACTGAGTATTTGCAGGATTTCAAAGCAAAATGAATACAGCTGAGCTAGGCCATCTTTACTGTAGTGAAATGTGTTCTGCATGGACCTTCTTAGCATAACCTCAAATMTGTTTTGGATTTTAATAACTTGTACATAAATTTCAGGGCAATAAAATAAAACGAATGAAGCCGTGAGCTTATTACATGATTGTACACTTGTAATTAAAATTCTCGCAAATTATCTATTTTTTTCATGGTTTGCATTAAAGATAGAATTACTTCATAAAATTGTGATGCCCGATTGACTGATGATTAAATATGGTGATTGACTACATATGTGACGCGTTAAGATAAACGTTTTTAGCAGCTTAGTGAGGGTGAAGAATTTGTTAGTATCATCAGTGGTTCATTAAGTGGAACCTTTATGTCAATTGTACTGTAGTTATAGTTTAATCTTCTATTGGTGTAAGTGGTTAAATGGTTATGCTTTAAACATAAAGTTCGAAACTTGTTGCTGATCGTCTGAGCCAATAGAACAATATGGTTTTGTACATTCTTCTTATGATTCTGTAATAAATTCAAAAACCTTTTACACTTCTCCGAATTGGTGACAAATCAAGATTCAAGATATTGAGGAACGGAGGATGCAACAGTTGATATTTCTTCTGACAAACTTCGTATGGTTGGTTCAATCACCTAACCTGTATTTCCTACATAATTTTCTCCATTTCGACCATGACATTCAGCAGTTTAGGTGTATTTGCTATTCATATTGCCTGTCAACTAAACATAGAAATTAGAATAAGCGTCATGACCCACCATATTTGAGCKAGTGCCTCTATTCTGATCGTTAAACCCGATCTGTTGCAAGCTAGGTGCTGATCGCTATGCATACACACGGTTTGGTTCCTGCATTTGTCAACAACATATCTTGATTGGAAAACATAGTACCTTGATGCACAAATCCTCATCCTTATGGAAAAAAGAAATAGTGTTACCTTGATGCACAGAAGGTGACAATGTAGTTGGACACGTTAGAGCAAGTGATTATACTGGAAGGATCATCATAAGCAAAACTGTATGCCGCAGGACAAACTCTCTTAAAAGTTGTGGAATAGTTTGTAGCTCGACAAGATTCCGGATTTCCATACATACCCCTGCAGCAGTATTCGTCAGTTTTAAAGTAATCACAAGCACTTTGACAAGCTACTGTCTTTCCCTCGAGCTTAACAGCAAGTTCTGATGGGCAATCGTCRCTCAAGTCTCCATCACAACCTGCAGTGCTGCAGTTCCCTTGCCCATGGACCGGTGTAACAATAACCGGCAAGTTGAAACCACCAACGAGGCTAACATCATAGAAGTCTGGTGCTCCCAATGTAAACTCAGCTATTGTCACTGGTTGTTGCCCAGGTCCCGAACAATTGAAGGCAGTACCACAGTTACCTGTTTGGCAGGTACCATTACTATTGGAGTCAAATGAGCAGCCTGTCCGACCCCATATTCGTCCATGCCAATCAGTTGGAACATTAAAAACTGACGACTGTCCAGGCTTCAACGCAAAACCCGAGCTGCTAATGTTTTCACTTGGTATTATTGCTGGCCACACCATCTCCTTGCAGCCGTTTACAATCGTGAAGTTTGTGCATTCTGAAATCCATGTGCCTGTTAAACATAAACTAATACTCAGCTGTTAACACACTTCATGTTATTTGATGGTGCAAAAAGGGAAACAACAAGGTTACTATGACATTAGGAAGTGAACTTACCTGATAAAAATGTGATGAATAAGATTGCAGCTGGTAGTGTAAGATGGTTAGTGACCATGTGTTTGAGCATTTTATGTGTCTGATAAATGACTGCAACTGCATGAATAACATGATTGCCAACATTTTTATAATCTTTCACCTGCGAGAATACGTGTTGGGGAGAGTGAATTTTTAGTATCCAGAATAGAATACCAGGAGCTTTTGTTTAAAAAATTTCTCCTTTTGCCCATTGATTCCTTGCTTAACCCGATTTGTTTTGCACTTGGCATTGAACAATAGTACAAATATATATTTCCCCGGTTCGTTTCTTAAAGCTTGTAATACAATTGACTTTTACACTATTCATTTGGAGAATMCCTAATTTAGATAGTATCTACAGTCTAATACCGAGTACGAGTTTTGCATGTATATATTGATAATTTTGTAATTATGTGAAATTTTTCTTTTAGAGATTAGCCTCATTTTAAGCCCAAACAAAACCTGAACTGCCCTTCACAACTATTGGTAGTTACTTCAAAATGCCATAATCTATACAAATCTTGTGTAGATAGTATATAAACTTGGAATCCTCCCTCATGGAGTGGTTCCTCACTACTTCCTCACGTCTTCAACTCAGCTTCATCTCGCCTAGTAGCAATTCAAACAAATAAATAAGAAAAAGTACTGCTGTATTTACGATTTCAGGAGTAGGATGCGTAACAAAAGTACTGAAAGTACCAAATGTATTACTATATATAACCTATGTAGAATRGACAATTTCATGAATGGCTCGCTGCTCGATTCTAGAATCACTCTAACCTTGGATACCTTACATAACAAATTTTAGTTTTTCYTCCACAAAAATGCATCCACTAATCAAAAGTAAACAGAAAAATAACTGCTACAGGAAAACTGGATGTGCTGTGGTAGAAAATATACAAAGCACGGCCACTTTTTAGCTAGTTCGGGGACTTCATGGCAGTCTGACAGTGGCATGACATCAGTTCCAAACAACATGCCACTTTAAGAAGCTGAGCAATGACAGATCTGACATTGCGGGAAATCAAGGTTGATGTCACTTAATGCTTGAACCAGAATATCGTCAGAATTTTTCAGGTGCCTGCAATGTCCATAATGAATCTTAGATGATATAAAAGAAACATCAACAATTTACTGCTCAAGGTGGACCAGATAAAGGCATCAAAGTGGCAAGAGGAACACAAAGGGYAAAACCAATCAAGATACTTCGACCACAAGCTGTCATAACTCACAAGTATTTGAAAATTGTATACAGCCTGTGTTACTGTCACTTCAATTTAAGATGACAAAGAAAAACAAATTTCAAGTTGGAACCTTCCAGATAACATTCACAACACAAATGAGTCTGTTCCGATGTTGGCTATTAATAAATAAATAAATAAATACATAAAATCTGTCCCAATGTTGGTTCCTATCTTCACCTCCTGCTCCATCTCTAAGAGCTCCGTTTGCTACTTCCTAAAGCGCTACCCGTGTATAATAAGTCTAGGTTAAAAAAAAKTGATATTATATCAATKATTAAAGCGGGAATTTGGTATGGTGGTTTCAAAAAACTTTTGATTCAAGCATATCAAAGCCTTCATTTTACTAATGGTATGGTCTGCTGCAGTGGTGCTACTAGAATAATGGCAAAAGAGCAATAAAAGAGAGGGAATTGCTCTCATCTACAAAGTAACTGGCAAATTTCATCATAAATCCAGCATTCCGGCTACAAGCTTACAAAGGAATTATCTCTGATGGCATCTCAATAGATAAATTGTGTACARGCTTAATAGTCTTCACTGCTATTATGAGACAATTTCCTAACCATCAGCCAGTGAATTATCAAGAATAAAGATTGGTGAGTACAGACTAATGAGCAGAGAGTGAGCCGAAGAGAGAAAACATGGAGGAACTGAAGGACAGATATTGAGACAAGAAGGTGAAGAAAGTTCCCCGAGTCTAATAATGCTGACTTTAGTGGAAGAGATTTTTCTTATGTTTTTTCAATCCTTTTGTTTCTTGATTTCAGCTAAAATGCAATGGAACAGTACACTAATACCTAAAACTACGTAATATACAATACTCAATACAAAACACATTTTCATTTCATCAATAATCTTCATGACTATTCCCCTCATAACTTGGCTATTATTTATAYATAATTCAACCTAAGAAACTCCTACAAACTCTTACTAACTAAGTTATTATGAACAACCAATATTACCCTTATGGAGTGGCCTTATCCTACTAATATCCATTCATGTCACAATCCTTGTTACCCCTGAGCCCAAGACTCCAACACTCATTATCCAGGCTTGAAGATGATGGACTTTGGGCAAAATGGGTCATGTAGATGAAGCCTAAAGTCCACATTAAAGTCTTCTCAGATCCATTGTAAGATAATAGTTTACTAGATCTGCAACAAGAAATTCCATGATTGCAAGAACGTGGAGCATTGGACCAAATGCGGACAAAGAAGCTCCATGCTGACAAGTGAAAATGTTAAACATCATACCTATAGTGTAATCAAACACTCAATTTTGTTCTGAGCTCTCAACATACTGCAACAACTGACTCTTTTTGGGCCTTTGGTACCAGAAATAAATCATTAGAAAAACTCTCAAGAGCCCTCCATTTGCAAAATGAGGAATGAAAATGCGACCCCAATATGGATAGTATGGCCCAGGCAACTTAAGTATTGTGAGGAAGACAGCAGTTGCAATCAAATGCCAAGGAACTTCWGCATCCTGCAGATCCAATAAAAGTTGAATATAATCTTAGAAAATAAAAGCTTAGGGACAACTTTATAATTCTATACATGATCAAATAGYAAGGGAAAGAATGCCCCATGAAGAACCTTAATAAGAGGAGATATTTCTTGTGTTGTCTGCTTCAAGATGCCAGCAACAGCAAACCCTAGAATCAACGGAATCGGAACAAGAAAAAGCTTTTTTTCATGTGCACAGTAGGACATCTCACTAAGGGAGGAAATAGCCAGCACAGGTACACTTAGGTATTTAATAACAGCAATTGCAGTATCTAGAATAAGTTGGATAAAATTATCTAGCACTCTGTTCCACGGAAAATCCTTGACTGGTTTCGGAAGGCCACTCCAAAACTCTCTGGCCTTGTCCATTATCTGGTCCATGTTAAAATTTTCATGATTACTAGATTGTCCATCAGCCATGCTGACAGAACATGAAAACATAGGTCTAGTGCTCTGAGCAACAAAACCTGCCTTATAAGTTAAAGTGCAGCTTCTTCCATTTAAATGGTGTGGTACACCCTGACAAAAGAAAGATTATCCGTTTTAGTATGAAGGAAAAGAGTTTTGCATAACAAAGGTAAAAAAAAAAAAAAAAAAACTTGTATGATATTATTCATTGCATACTCGCATAGTAAGCAATTGTCAGAGATCATCTCCATCAATTTATATTGTTTCCCATACACAAATAGTTTCAGGGAAAATCAAGTGGACAAGACAGTTTTCTACCCCATGTACAGCATAAAAAAGTCAGGCGCTTGTAGCATTTCAGCATCCCTATTAAACAATGGATAGCAAAGGAGGGGTGATGTCTAATGTTCTTCCAAATCTCTCCAAATTTAGAYGGATTAAGGCTCCGTTTGTTTTGACGGAAAACATTTTCCCGGAAAATGATTTTCCTCCCTCTTTTAGTTTTCCTTTGTTTGTTTTGGAAAGAAGTGGAAAATCATTTTCCTCAAAGGAGAAAATGTCACTTTGGAAAAGGAAAATCATTTTCCTTTTGTAGAGAAGCAATGACACAATTTCCTCCCCACTTCTTACATCTCCCTTATTCATTCCCCATGAGGCCCCACCCTTCCTTCATTTCTATTACATTTTTCGTTTCCTTTGTTTTCCCTAGAAAATGATTTTCCGTGAAAATTGTTTTCCTTCAAAACAAACGGAGCCTAAGCTTATTAAAGAGGAAGGGAAAATAGATCCTCCCTCTCGCTCTCGCTCTCCCTCCCTTTCCTTCCCCAAACAAGAGAACGTGTCCCCCACCCCCCACCCCTAACCCCAACCCACTTTCTCTTCACTTCCTTTCCTTCCATTTCTTTCTATCCAAACATAGTGCAATCACTCCATAATCCAATGTAGCTTATCAAGCAATTAATACTGCTAAACCATCATTAAACAAATCATAGCTGATTCAACAACATATTTCCCAAATGCAGAAAACACTATATTGAATAAAATCATAATTTTACTTGGATTAATACCCAGCAATAGCAAGAATTTCAAGAACAACTCACGTCTTTCAACATTATTATAGCTCATAGTATAATTAGAATTCAGTCACGAATCATTGAAGTGTATGCAAAGAACACCACATAAAATGATCTCATGCATTTCTTTTTCATATGCCTTGCAATTCAAAGTGAAATTGTTGCACATTAAACAAAAAGGTAAAAACTTTAATACCCACAATAAAAGCAAAACGAAAAATCAAGAATAACTCGTGTTATCATTGGAACTCATTTCGAAATTCAAATTCCAGAATAAAATTACAAATTCAAGAAATAAATAGAGAAAAAACAGCTTACTTGGTGAAAAGAAAGTGGGCGAAAGCGAAGAAAGGATGAGGAGCAGTACAGCGCCATGTTTGGTGAAAAAAAGAAGCTTTCTCTCCTCTTTTTAATGCTTTGAAGATATAGAATTGAAGAAGGGGGGTTTATTTTCGAAATTGAGAAAATTGGATTATTTTTTACCAAATGAAATGGGGATCCAAGGAAAAAATAATAAGTAAAACTATAAATACTTGAGATTACCATAATTGTATGCAAATTATTTTGTTTTTACTAAGATGAATAATTATTATTTTAGTATAAATCAATAGTAAAACATGTGATCATAACCATCATATTTTGCTATAAATATGGGTTACTTGGAACTTTGTTGGACATATACAAAGTATAAAATCCTATATACTCCCTTTCTACTTCTCTTACTACTTCTCTTCTAATCTAGTATATTTGCTCTGTGTTGCTACTAATCAAGCAAGTAATTCTCCAATTTCTTAACACGTTATAACAAGAATTCGTTCTCTAAGAGGTAATAATTTAAACTTATTAATTTTCTAACTTCATTATTATTTCGTACTCATTACTCATTAAGGATATTTTAGAAGTATGCTCTATAGTTGTCGATTATTCGGATCTTCTATATCAGGAACTCAAAATGATGCTAATTCTGCTTAATTAATGTTAAATATATTCACCTTGTTATGGAATATTTACTCACCTAATGCTAACAATATGTACATATGAGTATAAGTTCTCATGGACTAATTTGCTATATAATTCTATGATGACTTAATGACTATTGCTAATCTTTCCTAAGTAAATTTTGGACACATATATGACTTTACTTTGGACAAATTTTGATCACTCCATTGTATATGACATGATTTTGGACAAACTATGGACAAAACTAGCTTTTTCATACAAAGTACCTATGCATGGTACAATAAAAGGAGTAAACTTTTTCTCTTATTATTTATTTATTTATTTACTAGCACTATAAGCACGCGATGCGTGCGGTCATTTTAAAAATTTATATTAAACTAATTTTAATAAGAAATAAAACTTATGCAGTTTCGTTGAACATAATTCCAAATTAACAATGACATGGAGTTATATGACTAGTATTCTTTGCACGCGATGCGTGCATGATTTTGTATCGAAATACATTAAATTTTAATTTTTGCACCATTATTTTAAATACAAAGAAAATATTAGGAAAAAAATAATATCTTCGTAATCTCTATTATATAATAATTATAAATTTTCTTCTCAATAAGAACTCTAAATTAATGTAGATTTATCATGTTTGTAATATGAGTTGTTTGTTATTAGTATTTAGTATTTATTTTTAGTGAACAATAAATTGTGTACTTGATTATTAAAGCGTATAATTATGAAATTTGTGATACTCTAACTAATGGAATTTTTTATGTAAAAAAAGTAAGAATAAAAATAAAAAGTGTTGTAGTAATATGAATTTTTTCACTTGTCTTTTTTTAGTTAATACAGTAGTAAATTTTCTCATTTTTTGTCAACATTATTTTAGGATTATGCATTAATTGTGCTTTTGAATTTTACAGATTGAATATTAAATTTGGCAAGTTATGCATAGAAGTAAATGTTTATTTTGTAATAATGTTAAGTATAGGGTCAAATTGAAATTTCATAGGGACACATTGCTCCCTTCACTTATATAAAGAGATTTCAAATTTTTGATGTATTTTTCTTTTTATCTCTATTATATAAGCCAAGGGGAGCAATGGTGTTCCCCTCCACAATTACCATAACACCTTGATAAGACAAAAATTACTACTATACCAAACAAAGCCATTAAACGCAACACTCGAAAGTCAATATTGCTACCAAAAAAATAGTCAACATATTACTAACATTTCTAAAAAAATCCAGTACAGTAAACAACCCATAAATGTATAATTTTAAATTTGCAAAAAAATCACTCTATATTCATTTAGGAAACGGAGTATAACGTACAATTAAAAATTTTCATGCCAAATTTAACAAAATCAACCTAAAATGTATAATTCAACCCCTAAATTCATTTAGGCAAGAGGAGTATAACGTATAATTCAAATTTTTCTTGCCAAATTTAACAAAATAACTAAATAGAATTAATTGGATGAATTACAACATAAATTACTCAAATTACAAAAATTATGTACAAATTAAGAGAGAGGATTATTATTGAATTGAACACAAAATTATATTCAGTATAGTTTAAAAAATTCTACAAATCTCTTTTCAATTCAGTATAGTTCGTCCAAAACAAAAAGATTGCTAAATTGTTTTTAAAAAAAAAAATTACAAACACAAAGTATTATCCTGCTTCAACTCTTCTAACGGGGGTGAAGAGCTTCTTCTTGCGTCAATTCTTCTCAAAGTTCAAGTCATGAGGTACGCTATGATTCAAATAAATTTCAAAAAATTCCAATTTATTTGTTTGCAGAAAAGTAACAGAATTTAAAAAATAGTTGTAGAATTTTTTTAAAAATAAATGAGCAAATATTCAAATTCAATTACACATCTAAACAAAAATTCAGAAAAAAGGATAAAATAACATTAAGATAGAATAGATATCTAAACCAAAGTAAGAGAGAAACCAGAGGCTACAAGCTACAACATTGGTTTTTAATCCGAAATTTAAATTTAGGGGGAACAATTATAAATTGCAAAAAAAAAAAAGAAAGAAAGAAACACCTCAAAAATGGCGTTAAAAATTTATACGAAGTAATAGAATTGGCAAGATTGAAATATTAATATAAACTAGAAAAAATTAAAATACATCAATCAATGGGGACAAAAAAAGAGACACAACTATTTTACAGATGTACTACGTATAAATTATGGCGACCGATAAATGACTTTTAAAAAATGTTCAAATTGACAAAAACACTCAAGTTTTAGATTTTTTTTACAGAAAGTACATTAATTAATCAAAGAAACTTGAAATTAATTTAAAGAAACGAAGAATATCTGGAACTATATATAAAAAATATAATAAAAAATGAAATGCTCTTTGCATGTCATCATATTAAGTACAATCTTTAAAAAAAATGAAATGCAATGTTTACCTGAAAATAAAATCTAGTGTACAATGCTTTGCATGTCATCATACTAAGGAACAGATACATAGATTTATTTTAGAGTTTATACTCCGTAGTCAAAATGTTGTGAAGGAATGGAGTAGATCTAATTTTTTTTAGATGAAGGAAGATAATAGATAAGAAACAAAGAGGGGAACATGAATGACAGTTTAATTTTTTTGGCTATGTTGAATCTATAACGTGCATAAGTGGGTAATTGGGTATGTTTCTTTTTGGTTGTGTTAATGTGTTTTGCAGGGTAATTAGCCACTAAAGCATTATTATTCGCACACATTATTTATGCAGGGTAGAATCAAGGTAAGGTAAGGTAATGGTTATTGAGTCTATTTAGCGTGCATCGATTGTATGATATTTTACTATTAAATAATAAAAATAAGCTACATACTTCATATTAGCAATTGATGATTTCACGAGTAGCATAGTTCTTAAAGAGTTACATTTTTATAACACAAAATAATAATAATAGAAACAGTAAGTTTTAGTACAATAATTCACAAGTACATAGTCCTTATCCTGAAAGAGTTACATTTTTATAACGATTGTAAACTCGAATTAAGTCGTACGCATAGCGTGCATAAAAGGCTAGTTAAATTTATAGACAAAAGTTTAAATCATATGGTGTAGTTTTAATCAACTGATTATTCACTAACATACGAATAGTTATATAATAATATTATATGAGGAATTAATGTATGTTCGAATAAGAATTTTTTAGCTATTTAATTCAATATTTTTTAAAAATAATTTTTAATAATTAATTGATTCATGGGAATAATTTAGTCAGTGTAATTAAAAGTAATTAAATAATTTTATTCGAATTTAATAATCATATTAATTAATTAAACTTTTCATTTTCTTATTTATGGGAATAAATTAGTCAATGTAATTAAGTTTTTATTAATTCATATACCTTTTTTTATATTGCTTAATATAAATTACAAAATAAAGAGATTTCATATTTTTAAGTAAGGACATTTAAGGCTTTTACATCATTAAGGTAATTAAGTCTTTTAAGAGGGGGGACACCATCTTCCTCTCTTTCCTTGTATATAGAGATTTTTTTTTGACGGGCTTATTGTTTATAATTACTCATGTTTTATTATGTTGCATTATAGTCCATGCTTTACGATTGAAATTTTTATCTTATTATGCTAGCTAAACTATTTATTTCTTATATGGAAGTTTTGCTACCAAGTTACGTAAACTTTCATTGCATGTCATATGTTTTGGCTAACTATTATTGTCTTTACACTATTTTGTTTCATTATTTTCTAGTACTTTTATTAATACTACAATGTTTGTTTTTCTTCTGAAAACGACACTAAAACTGTATTATATTACTGTAATTTTTTCATTGCACGTGCCGATAACTTCTCATTTTATAAAATAAAATAACAAAAATGAAAATGATGTATCTTTTTATGATACATCAAATTTCTGTTTTCGAACCCAGATCTTTTATACCGATCAAGAGTGTTCGGATCACTAAGGCTTCATTCCCAGTGTGATATATTTTGCAACTTTAAAACTTATAAGGTTTTCTTGCATCCGATTTTAAACTGTTACAAAATTATTGACAGCGATACAATATTTTCACAGTTAAGCTTATACTCATCTTATTTCTACCACTACTTCATTCACCGCTTCCTTACTTTACTCTCCACTAACTCATTCATTCTCATCATTAAATTTTTCGACCACCATGGCTTCCACCAACACCATGATGTGGCACGTAAAGCCACGTGTCGTATTTTGTGTGATCAAAGCAATCCAATTTGCGTAGAATTTCGTGACACGTGTCACGAGTTGAATGGCAGATGATCTGTATATATTTCACCGAAAACCGGTCGAATACCGTAAAGGCAAGCTTAAGAAGCAAACAGGTAAAAGAGGCATAGGATGGTGACAAGTGTCACATCCAAGCCTCAAGAGGTAAGGCAAAAGCCTATAAATACCCCTTGAGAGGCACCATTTTCACACACTTTTTTCATATATTGAGAGCACAATTCATACTTAAGCAAGTATAGAATTATCTTCTAACTTCTCTCTACATAGCTTAGCATTTATTACTTTCCTCCTTCCTTTACTTCTTAGGCATCGGAGGGAGATAATCCGAAAAGGATTATTCTCCTTCTTGCAGGTGCTAAGGCTCGAGGGGAACTTGAAGCGCAAGCCAACACCAAGTTCCAATCCAAGATCAGCTCTCTTGAAGTAGCATAGAAGGGAAGCCTCACCATTCTCCACTGAAGCAGAGGAATCTTGTAGCGTGCAAGCGGAAACTTGCTACAAATTTGGCGCCGTCTGTGGGGAGGCGATCAGATATGGCTTCAAGAGATGATCAAACAGACAAGGGAGGAACACTCCTCATCCTCGAGAAAGAAGCAATCCAAACGGGGAGAATCACCCGATCACTCCGTCTTCCATGGTGAGGAGGATCTAGGCACTTACATGGGAACGGAACTCTCCCTCCAAGACTTGGATGGAAGATATGTCAGCTTGATGTGCTTAAGAGGAGATAGCACGGGGGTGTCGGAGTATTGGATGTTTTGCAGAACAGCAAGACATGAAGCACAACCTCAAGCTCAAAGAAGAGAATGCACGCTTGAAGGCTCAGCATGAAGGAAAGCAATGTCGGTGGAGTGAAGCTCCTGCCATACTCAGGCATGAATACAGTACCCCTGTGGTTTCCAACATCAAGACTACTAAGGTCAAGCATCTACCCCAGAGACAAAGGGAAGAATGTTGAGACCCAGATATTATTCATTGAAAGGGAGAAGAGTCAGGCTAGAGATACGAACACTCCTGGGCCCCTTTATGCCCCAGGACTCAAACAATGAGGGGTCCATTTCGTTTCAATATGATGGTGATGATAGAAAGATCAAATCATAGTCATGAGTCGAAGATGTTCGAGCGCTCATCGAACGAAGAAGTCCGAGCGTGAAGCTTCTCAATGGATGCCAAGACTATCATCCAAAGGAAGAAAGTGCAGGCTGAGAGCCAAGATGCAAGAAGGTTTCTGAAAAGAAGAAGGCTGAGAAGCTTAAGCAAGCTACTCATGATGATACATTCTCTAACGGATCTACTCACTATGCACTGATCCATCTCATCGTTCTCTCAGAACGCATGGACATACTCATCGTTCCGTTGTCATCACCACGAACGTCATCAAGATCAAGAGCCAGAGGTTCGTTCCCACCAAAGTGGGGTTATCACCGAAGCGGTGCTAACCAGAATGCGGGACTCGGGCTTCCGTCCAAAGGACGGAGGGGAGGTTGCAAGACTTTCCCTAACTGACAAGAGTCCCTTCTCTGCTTCGATCTTGATGAACTCAATCTCAGAAAATCAATTTCCTTCCATCGATGCTTATGATGGAAACCACCGACCAGATGTCACTTAGCAATGTATAAACATCTCATGCTGACCACCAAGCAGATGACGCAATGTGGTGCAAATACTTCCTAGTTACCCTCAAGGGGCTAGCTCAGAGGTGGTTCAGCGGTCTTCCAACAGTTCCATCCATAATTTCATATAAACTAGCTGTTCTCTTTACTCATCATTTTCTGGCACATCGCCAAGAGCAGAAAAGCAGTTTACATTTGGGAGAATTCAGCAACGACCCAATGAAAGCTGAGAAGCTATGTTAAACGGTTCACAACGAAACTCTTCAATCCCTGATCTGCCAGACCGGGTGATCCTAGATAACTTCTATCGAGGGTTAGATGAAGATAGTCCCTTCAAATTCAGATGGTAAGGCAAAGGGTTCAAGATTTAACGAGATAATGAGGGAAGCTGAAGCATGGACCATGCTGAGGAAGTTTGCGCCGTAAAGAAGGCCAAGGAGAAGGCATATTCCCTCTCCAAACCTCAAAGCAACCAGGTCCAACGAATGGAGGACATGACAAGAAAAGGTCAGGCACCTGGAATATTGAAGAGGAGGCACTTCTCAAAAAGAACAGCTAGAAGAAGAAGAAGTTCAACTGCACCACCGTAGAATACACCAAGGATCTTTCAATGTGTACAAAGAGGTTAGCAAGAATTGCACATCAAAGATCCTCCATCAATTAAGACGAGTTAGACATCGGACAAGTCGAAGTATTGCCACTTCCACAAGGATGTTGGCATATCATGGAGATTGCTTCACATTAACAGAACCATGGATCGGTTTGGCACATAAGGAAGTGAAGAAGCATTCTATCAACCGGTTTGAAGAAGCTCTCTAAGGATGATGCCCACAAAGCGAACATTCGACTCTGGATATGTTCATATGATCTCCGGGGGTTTGCCGTGGAGGACCCACTGTTGAGGGTCAAAAGGAGTATGCAAACAAACTGTCCCGGGCGATGGCCGTTGATATGAACAAAACGCCAAAGAGGTTATTCCGACTTTCATCTGTGAGAGGATCGTGGGGGTAAGCACCCCCATGATGATCCCTCGTTGTTGAGATGAAGATCGCGGATAAGCGAGTCCGCCGTATCCTAATCGACACTGGGAGTTCGTCAGATATCATTAGCTTGAATGTCTTCAAAAGTTGAAGTACAATGACAGACGATAGTACCTTGTCATAATCCGTCATTGGATTTGGTGGGGGCTGATTCAACCAGTTGGGATAGTCACTCTTCCTCTCGATGGGGGAGGACAAGTGCGAAACTGAAGGTCAAGTTTTGGTGGTTTAGAATGTCGGCCTACAATGTGATTCTTGGTCGCCCAACCTAAATGCATCAAAGTCAGTCGTGGTTACACATTTATGTTGATGAAGTTTGTGTGTAATGACGGAAGATAGGGACCATCTATGGTGATCAGTAAGTCGCAGAGAGTGTTACTCACCACTGTCTGCCACTTTCTGGGGGCAAGAGAAGGATATGCAGAGCCGTCGGAGAAGAGGGTTCAGAAAAAACGAAAAGCGGGTGAGTCCTATGGTGCATGGACGACACCAAGAAAGCCATGGCAATCCATGGTTGTTTGCTTCTATCTCACGGCTGAACTAGGAGGTCGCAAGAAGACTTTCCATTGACCCTACCATCCAGAAAGAACGTGAAAGTTGGGGAAGCTATGGTAGAGGATTGAGAAAGGCTCAAGGGTCTGCTAAGAGAATACAAGGATTTTTTGCTTCTCCGTAGAAGAGATGCCAGGGTTGGATCCAAAGATCGCCCAACACGCTTAGAGTTGATCCTACATGAAGCCAATCAAACAAAAAAAGAAAATTTGGGGCCAGTCCGTAGCAAGGCCACCGATGAGGAGGTGAAGAAGCTTCTGGATGTGGGTTTCATCCGTCCTTGTAATATCCCGAATGGTGGCCAATGTAGTCTTGTACCTAAACCTAATGCAAGTGGAGAATGTGCGTTGACTAACACTAATCTCAACAAAGCCTGCCCAAAGATAGTTTTTCCACTTCCTAAGATTGACAAGCTAGTAGATTCCACAGCAGGGCTGAAGCTTGAGCTTCGTTGACGCTTACTCAGGATTCCATCAATCCCTCTGAAGGAGGAAGACCAGGACAAAAAGCCTTTGTCACTGACAATGGGTTGTATTGTTACAAGTGATGCCATTTGGTCAGGAATGCCCTCAACCTTCAAAGATGTGTAAACACCATCTTGCTAACAGCTTGGAAGAACGTGGAAGCTACATAGACGACATGATCATCAAAAGCAAGAAAAAAGAAGATCATGTCAGAGATTTAAGAGAGACCTTCGACACCCTCCGACACTTTGGTATGAAGCTGAATCGAAAAAATGTGTGTTGGAGTTATTCAGGAAATTTTTGGGTTTCTGGTTGATGAACGGGGCATAGAGGCAAATCCCGATAAGTCAAGGAGTCCTGGATATGCAATCTCCGAAGCGTCAAGGAGTACAGAAGCTAACGGGATGTTAGCAGCGTTGGGGAGGTTTCTATCAAAGTCCGGGGACAAATTCAATACTTTTTCTGAGCCATCAAAAGAGCACTAAATTTGAATGGAGTGAGGAAGCTGAGCAGCATTCCAGAAACTCAAAGACCATCTTCACTCCCTTCCACTTTGGTAAGCCCCCAAGAAGGTGAGACATTATATACATGTATTGTCGGTATCTGAGCATGCGGTTCAGCAGTGTTGGTAGCTAAAAGAGAAGGCACCAATTGTCATTGTTACTTTGTAAGCCATGTCTTCAAGGAGCGGAAATGCGCTATGCTACGGCAGAGAATTGGGTTGGTCTCTGATAGCAAGTAAGAAGCTTCACCCCTATTTTGCAGCCCATAAGATTGTGATCTACACAGACCAGCCCATCAAACAACCGTTGACAAGTTAGATCATCAGGAAGAATGCTGAAATGGGCCATTGCGTTGAATGGTTTCAATCTGAGTTTGAACCAAGGAAAGCCATCAAGGGTCAAGCTTGGCAGATTTCATCGTGGATTAACAAGACCCCTCCAGTGACATCAAGCGATGTTGGACGCTGTTCATGGATGGATCCTCCCACTCAAAACGGTGTGGCAGGGATCTTGTTTTAAATCTCCCGAAGAGACACATTTGAATACGCATGAGGTTTAAGTTCCAGACGTCAAACAATGACGGCTGAATATGAACTCGGTAGCCGGAATCCGAATGTGCAAAGCGGCTGGGGCACGCAGGATTGATGCCATGTCTGACTCTCAATTGGTGTCAGCAATGTGAATGGAGAATACGAGGCCAGAGATGAGAATATGATTCGATACTTGGAGATGGTGAAAAAGGAAATGGAAGGCTTAGATCAGTTTACCTGGTACAAAGTCCCCCCGATCGGAGAACAACCAAGCTGATGCCTTATCTAAGTTGGCCAGCTCTGCAACTGGGATTCCAAGGTCTGTCTTCTGGGAAGTGAAGGACCGAAGAAGTATAGACGAATTGGAGGAGTTCACTTCATTGATCGAGGAAGCACTTGATGGATGAAATCATCGAGTATAAGCTGGCAGGTAGACTTCTCAAGACCGCACGAGCAATATGTGAAAGCCCGAGACTCTTGGTTGTTTACTTGAAGGGACAGTTATACAAGAAGTCTTTCTCTCCTCTTCTAAGTGTATCACGCCTGAAAAGGGGCAGAGGTCTGGACGATATTCATCAGGGCAATGCGGTTCTCTATCTGGCACGAGCGTTAGCCGGAAAACTCTCCGTACTGGGTATTACTGGCGTCACTACGGCGGTGATGCCATGGAATTGTCAAGAATGCTCCAAATGTCAATTCATGGAATCTCCATTAGAAACAGCAAACTCTTGTCTCCGGTTTTATCGCCCTTACCCTTGCGAAATGGGGTGTGAAAATATTGGTCCTTCCCTCAAGCCCGGGAAAAGAAATTTTGATTGTGCGAGGGACTATTTCACCAAATGGGTGGAAGCAGAGCCAATGAGACATCAAAGTCTCAGATGTGAAAGGATTCCTCTGGAAAATATCACAAGATTTGGATTGCCGCATCCATAGTGTTTGATAACGGCCACAATTTGATTCTAATGCTTCAAACTGGCTATCAGACCAGGGCATAAGCGCACATTTCGCATCTGTAGCCCATCCACAGCCCAATGAAGGTAGAGTCGTTAATAAAATCATTTGCAATGGAATCATAAAGAAGTTGGCAACGCAAGGGACTATGGGTGAAGAGCTTTCACGTATTATGGTCATCAGGACTACCACGAAAGAATTCAAACGGGGAACCCCTTCACCTTGGTTTATGGGTAGATGCTGTGCTCCATTGAAATGTTAGACCCCGTTGCGAGTTATGCTTTATCTGAAGAAGGGAAATGGGAAGCAATGCGGATAACCTTGATTTGAACCGGAGGTCCGGGGCAACGCCCTATTGGTCAGCAGATTTATAAGCTCAGATGTCCAGATTCTACAACAAGGGTATCACCGACCCCTTCAGCTGGAGATTTGGTTTTACGAAAGATGGAGTCCACGGGTCGAGAAGGAGGAGGGAAGCTAACCCCAAACTGGGAAGGCCGTTATAGGATTTGTGAGGTGCTGCGTGATGGGACTTACAAGTTAGAAAACGCAAATCAACAACGCTTGTCTCACCCCGGAACACTGACAATCTGAAAAAGTATTATGTTTAGTCGCAAGTGTAAGCACTAGCAGAATTGCGAACGCGGCTTGTAATTTTTGAAGTAGATTGAATGAAAGCTTCAATACTTTGAACTTCAAAATGTGTGTTGGTATCTTACAGGGGCAAATTCCCCTCCTTTATCTTTCAAAGACCCACAAAAGAGGCACAAGACCTCAAAATAAGGCATCGGTATTATTATCCCTACGCAATGTTAAATACTTTGAAGATTACTTAGGACAAGGAAATAATATATTAATATTACATAAGCTTCAATAAGGTAACTAGTCTTAAGTAAAAATATTTACAGTTTGCGAAGGGCAAACGCTCCTAAAATCGCGTAAATTCATATACTTAAGATTTTTCAAGAAATCTTGATTTACAATGGGGCAAATGCCTCCGGCAAAATTCGAAGGGCAAACACCCTATTATGCGAAGGGATTATCTATTATTCCTGCGAAGAGCAAGATCATAACTTGCAAAAGGCAAGTTCTTAACTTGCGAAGGGAAGTTGTCATCTCTATCTTCGAGAGCAAGGATCTTAACTTAAGAAGGGCAAGATCTTTCAATCTGCAGAGTAGAGTTCTTATCTTGCGAAGGGCAAGATCTTTACCTGCGAAGGCGAGGTAAAACTTCGAAGAAAAAGTCACTCAATCTCCAAAGTTTAAGGCAATCAGTATGATTGATTGACTGACACCCCTACTAGGTCTCAGTCAATCAATTCTTTGTCATTTATAAACTTAAGATTTGTGGTAAAACAACCACTAATGATCAGGTGGAAGGTGCGAATGTACACTCTAGTGTATCCACCTATTTCTATTCGATGTTAAGTTGTAACAACTGCGAAGGCATGCTTTGTTCTACCGGTGATTATCTCGAAGGGCACTAGTTTGTAAACTCTTTCCAAACACTTAGAGTTTGCAAAGACTTACAGGGGCAAGGGGATGATGCGAAGCATGTAGCATAAGAAAAAAGGCGAACAGGCAGATCATAATAAAAACATGCGAAGAGAGACAATAATACCAAAATGGCGAAGTGGCTAATTGAATCAAGATGCGAGCACATGTGGCTTCGCACAAGTGATAATTGTTACATCCAAAAATACATTCCAAAAGTTTCAAATTACATTCAAGTGAGAGAGCTAGATGAATTAAATATGATTGGACAAATGATTGCAAGAGAGTAAGCCAAAAGACACGTTGGCGAAGGTTGGAGAGGAGGAAGCCCATTCCTCTCGTCGTCCTCAAATTGATAGATGAAGTTTTGGTTGAGGCTTTTCAGGCGAGGGAAGGGAGCTTGTCGACGGAGAACTCTTCGACTTTGAGCGCTCTTCGAGAACAGGAGAAAGGATAGTCATCTTTGATTGGCATGAGTCCCAGGCATCTGCGATGAGACTCTCATTTCCTTGATCTTTGTCCTTCGATCTGTTCTTCGTCTCCACCTCTTCCTGCAAAGCTTTGTGCTCCGATTAAGGGTAGAAAGGGCAGCAAGCAGAGCGAAGCAGCCTCCTTCGCTTGAGAAGCTCCTCCTCATACTAGCTTCAGCTCAGCCTTCAACTTCGTTTACTGGCTTCAACTCTGTTTTCACCTCGCGCAACTGCAGCGTCGAAGCGAGCCTTCTCCTCCGCACAGATTTGCTTTTCAGTCTTGAGAGACTCAAGCTCATCCTTGATCTTCTATATACTCGAAGGCCTGGGAATAGCTTCGTTGAGTCTCAGCAAGTCATTCGACAATCTCCAGTTAGCTTAGAGTTGTCAAGAGCAATGGGTCGTCTGCTGGGCGATGTAGTCACTCGCCTCTTGATACAAAGGTCTTTTATCGCCTCTCTTCTGTAATGGCGAATCCTCGCCAACCCATCGACCTCACCATGGCTGCGAAGGAAATCAAGTAAAAAAAAAGAGGTTAAGTGATGCAGAAGGGAAATTAAAAGAATTGAATTTGACTAAGTGTTTAAAGTATTGTTTCCGCCAAGCACCTTCGATGGCTCCAGCAGAGCTTCGTCTAGACCTCGTAAAGTGTCTAGGTACTCCGAAGACACACTTACCATCTCCCTAAGCATCTTTCGCTTGTTAGGAGCTGGGAAGTTTTGCGAAGCTCTGGGAAATCGATCGTCCTCTCATCGATCCAGTTCTCATCCTTCTCCTGGTCGTTGCAAATCCTCCGCCACAGTTGGAGCTTTGGGAAGTGCCGCTTAAGCCTTGATGAGGATCCTTGTCTGGCTTCGCCGTAGGAGCAGAGGACCCTTGGATGGGAGAGACCAAGGGAGGACGACGTTGTCGTCGTCGATATTAAACTATGGAAGTCAATATCTTCGACGTTTCCCACGTATTCGTCGGGACGGAAGAAGGCTGTTGGAACTCAGCTTGTTGGCTGTAGCAGCTTTGTCGCCGTCGCCTGATGTTCACGAATTCTGCAAAGTTATTAGGACGAAGGTCAGGGTTCAGCTCGACAGTTTTGATTACCGCTAAGTTTAAAGGGTATCTGTTGGAATGAGAGGAGTATCGTGGAACTCTAGACCTTTCGCCCATAGGTGTTAGCATAATTTAAATGCTCACCAGGATCATCGTTAGTGTAGGGCATCTCCCGAAGGGGAGATCAGAAGTGGCTTCTGGTGCTTCGACGAAGTACCAGCATCATGCGAGAAGCTTTCCTCTTCGCACCAGCATGAGACTCGCTGTTCTTGAACTGGGCGCGAAGCCCTCCCCACATCGCAGGGTCGTCAGAATCGACCCTCACCAGTCCGCGCGAAGCCATTTGTAGGGTGTCCTTCGTGGGAGTGGCTTTCTTGCTGGACCGTTTCGTCGCTTGATCTTCAGGATCACCGTCGAAGGCTTGGGAAGATCCTAACACAAGAAATTCACAAGTGTTAAGTCATAAAAACAAGAGATAGTACTTCGCAACATTGACAAAAGGAGTGTCGAAGGAACATCCTTGCTACACAATGTTGCATTCGTACCAAGAGAAAAGATCTGGAACATTGCGAAGGAAACTTCAATAGACACTGAGGGACACATTCGCAAATCTCCCTTAAAAGACAAGGGGAGTAGGCAACGTACTCGTATACTCACCACTTTCCCTCGCCAAACCTCCAGAGGAGCAGAATACCTGCGAAGAAAAAGTCAGCAAACACTGAAGTATACGTTCGAATATACCTCTAAGCACTGAGGAATTGCGAACGTACACTTCAGTGTACCTGCATTTTCATTCGCCAAAATATCAAAAAGGGTGCGATTGAGTCTTAAGAAGAAACTGAAGTGCACGTTCGCAATACCCCCAATGAACTGAGGAACTTGGAACGTTACACCTCAGTGTACTCTGCATTTTCGTTCGCCAACTATTGTTAAGAAGTGCGAACGGCCATCTAAGTCCATGCATAGTGACCTTCGCAACCCCAAAATGGCGAACGTAACTCTCATGTTGGCAGAAAATCATGCGAACAAGTTTTAATATGAGTACTGAAGTGTACGTTCGCAAACTACCCCTCAATTGAAATAGTTGAAAGGATAGCTGCGAAGCAAAATCAGTACAATGCACTGAAGTGCACTGTTCGGGTTTCCACCAAGAAGTCAAAGGACAAAAGAAACGAAGGGAAAACTGCGAAGTAAAACCCCAGTAAACACTGGAGTGTACGTTCGTTCCTATTGAAAGTATAAAGAAAGTGACTAATGTTAGTAACTTACAGCAACGTCCTTGTTCTTTCTTTAAGACTGATACCTAGCCTCCGCAGCAATGCTGTAATCTTTTTTGTCCATCCTGCCTTTCTAGATATCAGGCAGTCTGTCGTAAAGCGCTGCGAAGCAAACAATACAAAGGTAGAAATGCGAATACATTGAAGTCAACGTATGGAAATGCCAAAGCTACCTCTTTCTTTAGTGCCATCCATTATGAGAAGGCATAAGGAATCCTTGTTGACGAAGAATCATAAAATGGAAGCCAGTATTTGGGAAGGTAGTCCTTGGTTGTTCCATCGCAAGGTATCAAGGCTTCAGTGAAGTACTTAATTGCTTCTCCTCGTTGTCAGTAAGGTTCCTAATTCGGAGACTTCACAGATTGGATCCTTGTCCAAGCGCCCACCTTGCTCTCACCCTCTTCGGCGAGCGAAGGTAGAAGAAGTCCGTCTTCCAGACGTTAAATTTTTTGCTTGTCGAAGGCGTCATGACTCGGGTTGCAAATGTACCAGCCATAGAGCATTTATTGTTCTTGCTCAGCGTGTGCATTCGCACAAACACGCGAACGATGGGAATACCCTCTCGCCTGCAAGGGCGAAGTATCCCAGAATATGAACCATGAGTTGGTGTAACTCGACAAGCCTATCCCATAGCGGCGAGGAGATGGTGAAAAAACTTCTAACAGGCATCCTCAATCCAAGTCACTAATCTTTGTAGATGGGGTGCCTGCGGGTCCATCAACGATGCGATCCCCCTTATTCGATTATTACTTCGAGGTTGTCTGAATTCCCAGCATTTGTACTATAAGCCGCCTTGTTCGCGGTTATTCTGATCCAACCCTCGCGAACCTTAAGATTCGGGGTTGGGTAGCTGCGAGTCTTCGCAGACCGGACAGTTGTTCAGGGTCTCAACGATAAAAACCTCCCCGACGAAACATAGGTTTAAGGTCTCAGGCGATATCATCAGTATCATCATCCATATGCGAGTTGAAGGTCCTTCGCCAGATCTATTTTGCCTACTACTAATGCTGAACCAGGCGTCTGTTTCACCCTTGCATTTAAATCCTGCACAAGGAAAGAAGTATTGGATTCGTATTTTTTAGAGAAGTTCGCATGGTCGATATTGGGGATCGGAAACTGGGTCTCAACAGATCTGGAGATGTTGCCTGGGCTCCCCGAGCCCCCAACATCCGACTTAGTAGGGCTCGATGACGAAGATGAGTTTTTTTAATTACTTTGTAAAAAAGAATGAGAAAAAATTAAACTTCGAAGGAAAAACTATACCTTGTATCGGCGAACCGAAGGGTTGGTGTCGAAGAAGTATAAGTCGAAGGAAATAAAAGCTTGAGAAACTGGAATCAACTGCGAACAGAGAAGCTTCTACTTGACCGAAGAAGAGAGAGAAAAAAATTCTAGAGAGAGGAGAAGAACTTCAGAAATATTCTTCACCAACCTTTCTCTCTCTCCTACTACCTATTATAGGATTATTAGGTTTTGTGGCTTGAAATTTCAAATTCGAATTTTAGGATTTCGGGGAACCAACACAGCAACGGAGAACCAGTGCTTTGGGCACGATTTGAAGCAACAGTTTGTATTGAGCTTGGTTGCGTCTGATTTGACTTATACCTAATTGGTCCTTTGTGGTGCCTCAAGGTCAATCCAAATTTGGCTCAATATGAGGATTTCACTGAGAATATGTCAAATCCCAAGAAATCGAAAACTACCCAAGTTATGGCACAATTTCGAGGATGGAAAAGCTACATTATTAGTCAGGCATGCACGAAATCGGGATGGGTGCCTCTAAATAATGCCACAAGATCGAGGAGGCCTCATTGACAAAAGCACAAAATTCTAGGAAATCTTCGTAATAACAATTATTAGGATGGAGAATTGCTATCAAACCCCTCGTAATAAAGCGTTGAATGGATTTTTGAGGGGCAAATGGTATGGCACCGTAAACCATCGTAGTCTGTTGTTAATAAGCAATCCAATTTGCGTAGACTTTTACACGGTCACAGTTGATGGCAATGATCTTTATTATTTCCCCGAAAACCGTCAATCACTGTAAGGAACATCTGTAAAGCAAGCAACAGTAAAACGAGCAGCAATGGATGGTGACAAGTGTCAACTCAACGTCCATCAAGAGATAGGCAAAAGCTATAAATACCCTTGAGAAGGACATTTTCAACAACTTTTTTTTCATATTTTGGAGCAAAATCATATTTAAGCAGTATAGCTTATCTCTCTAACTTCTCTCCTACATAGATTAGCTTTATTATTTCTCTTCTTTCTTATTAGCGCATCGAGGGGAGACAATCGGAAAGATTATTCTCTTCTTGCAGGTGCTAGGCGTCGAGGGGGATTGAAGGCACGCCACAATTAATCGAATAGCTCTCTTGAAGTAGCATAAGAAGGAGCTCCACCATCTCTACCTGAGCGAGAAAATCTTGTGCGTGCAGCGGAACTTGCTAACAAAAATACTTCATTTCTGCACCTTGAGAAATTAGGCATTAGAGTTTACTTATTTTTAATAGTCGATTATGAATATAGTTGCCATCCATGTTTTTAATTATAATTAATAAGTAGTGATATTTTATTTATTGGAAAAATGCACATGTTTCTTGTTTTTCTTTAGTTAATTAATTGTGAATTTTGATTTTGTAGTCTATGATGTATTAAATATTTATATATAATGATTTTTTATGATATTGTTTGTTTGATTTAAATCTCTTTTTCCTTTTTTTTATATGATGGTTTGCTCTTGTAATAATGAGGGGGAGATGGTAATATATTATTTATAGATTTTTTATAATACTAATAAAAAATAAATTGAATTGTAGTTAATATGGAAAACATAATCAAGAAACAGTTCGACACATTGGACTTGTCAGGAGCAAGGTACCTTCAATGGAAGAAAGATGAGAAATGCATTTAAAAGCACAAGGTCTCGAACATACGATTCATAACTCCAATATTCTTGGAGGTTATCCTCCCTCAGACCAAGAAAAGGCAAAAGCTTTGGTGTTCTTAAGACACCACATGCATGAAAGTTTGAAATGTGAATATTTGTTTGTAGATGATCCCAAAAAGTTATGGGATACCTTGAATGATAGATATGGACACAACCAAATGGTGCTACTCCCAAAAGCAAAATATGAATGGGAGCATTTACGATTCCAAGATTTCAAAAGTGTTAGTGATTACATCTCGTCCATGCACAGAATAGTGGTCACGTTGAAAAATTGTAATAAAACTGTCACTGAAGCAGAAATGATTGATAAAAACATTTGAAACATTTCATGCAAGTAATGTCATCTTACAAGCACAATACAGTGAAAGAAGATTCACAAAATTTTTAGATCTGTTGTCGATATTGTTAGTTGTTGAGCAAAATACTGATATCCTCCTTATGAATCATAACAAGAGATCAACTGGGTCACAAGTAATCCCTGAAACAAATGCAACTGAAAACTCCAACATACTGCCCGAAGCAAATACAATACAAAGAGGCGGCCGAGGAGGTCATAATGGTCGAGGAAGCTATAATGGTCGTGGAGGATATCATGGTCATGGTGGATTTAATGGTCGTGGAGGCCAAAATGGTCGAGGAAGAGGACGAGGAAACTACCACGGGCGAGGCCGTGGACGTGGCAGAAACAACTTTGCTCCGAGAAATAACAACTTTAAAAATAATGATAATAAGCAAAAGGGGCACCACAAAATGGAAGTAACTATCAAGGTCCTTCACAAGGAAAATATGGGTGCTACATACAGATGTGGTATAACTGGACATTGGAGAAAGAATTGTCGCACCGCAAAGCATTTGGTTGATTTATATCAAAATTCCTTAATGAGCAAAAATGCGAAAGCTAATTTTGTCAATGAGACAAATGAAATAGTACCTAGTCTTGATGTTTCTGATTTCTTTGATGATAAACTGGAGATGAACTTGTCATTGGAGAATGTAGCAACATATGAATATGTGATATGATGTATAATTAATTCATGTCTATCTTATGATGTATAATTAACCTATGGTGTTTTATGTTTGTATTGTACTTTTATCAATAATGTATCTTGTATGAATAAATAATATGATGTGCTTTATTTAATAAACTAATTTCCCTCTTTATTTATTTATTTAT
>SNQN01001505.1:35614-47312 GCA_008642245.1 Bassia scoparia
AAACTTGAATAGAAAGAAGCAATGATCACTTGCCTTTAATTTCTCAACCAACCCTTAAATTTGCAACAATTGATATTTGCCTTAATTAGAGGGTTTTAATGACTGAAATAAGATAAAATCTTTCCAAAATGAAAATATCTTATAGTAATCTTCGAAAAAATATTAAATATTATTCAGATGACATATCAGAGCTGATCTGCTGTTTCCCTTTACTGGTACCTGTATAGAACCACTTCACCCTTTTTCTGGCAAACGTAGCTCAACAAACATGTTTTCTTGCAACAATGGTTTTCAATCCTTTTGAGATATCAAACCATCTACACAACACCTGAAGAAATTCGACATAGGTGAGTACACACACCAGACAAGAGAATACAATTCTAGCTAATCATTGACGAAAATAGTATAAGCCACAACACCAAAACCTACTAGACCTAGTGACACACTATGGACTCAAAGCACTCTAAAACCTAATTAAATCTAATAATACTCTTACTTTACAAAAAGACTCTCGACACAAAGGTTTAGTAAAGATATCAGCAATTTGATCTTCGCTTTTACAAAACAACAACTCACCAAGCCTTTCTCAACATTATCTCTTAAGAAGTGGTGCCTAATTTCAATGTGCTTGGTTTTGGCATGTTAGACTGGATTCTTCGAAATATTTATCGTACTAGTGTTATCACAATAGATTGAAACTCTATCATAAATAACACCAAAATCTTTCAGCTGGATGAGGCTGCAGCAATATATTCTGACTTAGCTGTGGATAGGGCCACTGAATTTTGTTTCTTAGAACCCCAAGATATTAAGCAAGAGCCAATAAAGTGTGACATATCTGATGTCCTCTTCCTATTAACAAGGAAACCAGCATAATCTTCATCTGTGTACCCAATCAGATCAATTGAACTACCTTTGGTGTACCACAAGCACAGATCTATTGTTCCCACGAGATACCTAAGTATCCTTCTAACTGCCTTCAAATGAGACTCCTTTGGATTGCTTTGAAACTTGGCACTGAATCCAACAGATAACACAATGTCAAGTCTACTGTATGTTAGGTAAAGGAGAGATCCATTTATCCCTCTGTACAGTGAGGCTTCAACATCTGATCCTCTTAAATCAGCATCTAGTTTTGAAGATGTAGGAACACGTGCATCATAAGCCTTCCTGTTCTCCATGCCAAATTTCTTCGGCAACTCTTTTAAGTACTTTTGCTGATGAATCATGATTGCATCAGTTGTTTGCTTAATCAACAAGCCAAGGAAGAATCCCAATTCTCCCATCATGCTCATCACAAACACACTATGCATAAGATTAGCAAAGTCATCACTTAACACCTGATTAGTAGCACCAAATAAAAAATCATCAACATAAATCTGTACTATAATCTAGTGATTCCTCCTGGTTTTGATAAACAATGTCTTGTCCACTGTTCCCCTCTTATAGTCATTCTCTATTAAGAAGGTGGACAATCTTTCATACCAAGATCTTGGAGCTTGCTTCAGTCCATATAGTGCTTTGTCCAACTTGTAAAAATGTTGGGGGGGCAGATTGTCTTCAAAACCAGGTGGATGTTCTACATATACCTCTTACTTCAAGTATCCATTAAAAAAGGCAGTCTTCACATCCATCTGAAACAACTTCATATTCATGTGAGCAACATAAGCAATCAATATTCTAATAGCCTCTAATCTAGCTACAGGTGCAAAGGTTTCATCATAGTCAATCCCTTCTTGTTGATTATAACCTTGCACAACTAGCCTTGCTTTGTTTCTGACTATGGTACCTAGATCATCCAATTTATTTCTGAAGACCCATTTTGTACCAATGACTTACCTTTCCTTACTTTGTTACCCGTGAATTCCATCAATCCAAGTACCTCATCAGGTTGTACCTACGCAATCTCAGAGGACATGTTAAATTCATCAAAGACGACATGAACACTCTCCTCAACACACAAAGTCCTCTTGTTGAAGACTCTATATGCTTTGTTGTGAGGAGAATATCCAAGAAAGATTCCCTCATCACTCCTTGGGTCAAACTTGTCAAGCTGGTTCTTCCCATTGTTATGCACAAAGCACTTGTATCCAAAGATACGAAGGTATGTAATATTGGGCTTTCGACCTTTAAGGAGTTCTTAGGGAGTCTTATTTAAATTTGGTCTTATGAGACCTGTATCCGTATATAGCAAGCAGTGTCAAGAGCTTCACCCCATAAACTCTTAGGGAGACCAATCTCAATGAGCATTATTCTTGTCATCTCCTCAAGAGTTCTATTCTTTCTTTCAACAACACCATTTTGTTGTGGAGTTCTAGGGACTGAGAAGTTGTGACTTATTCCATGTTCCGTGCAATAACCAATGAAGTCAGCATTATCAAATTCAGTACCATAGTTTGATCTTACTGAAACCAGCTTGTGATTAAGTTGGTTCTCCTTTTGTTTCACCAGAGTTACCCATTAATCAAATGTCTCATCCTTTAAGTGAAGCAATATCACCCAAGTATACCTGGAATAATCATCAACCAAAGCACAGACATATCTATGACCTCTTCGACTATGCACTCTCATGGGACCACACAAATCAATGTGTACATGTTCGAAGGGCCTGCTAGTACTTAAAACAATTTTACGTTTGAAAGAGATTTTGACCTGTTTCCCCTTGACACATTCTGAACAAACTTTGTCTGCCTCATACTTGATTTTAGGATGTACTACCACCAAGTCATGAGTTTTAAGTTTGTTCAAGAGTGTCAAGCTAGCATGTCCAAATCTCTTATGTCAAATCCATTGGTTATTATCAGAAACAGCTCTCAAACAGATAGACTTTTTTTGTGAAATTTAATCTAGGAAGGTAATGTAAACATCATGTTTCCTTATTCCCTAACATACAAGTTCACCTGTTTCTGAGTTAACTATGTGACACAGGTTAGGTTGAAACTCAACTTTATTGCCTTTATCACACAGTTAAGAGATTACGTTACAAGCCATCAACATAATAGACGTCATCAATTGCATTGGAAAGTGTCTTGCCTGCCTGACCTAAACCTGTGATGGTACCCTTACTAATATCTCCAAAGGTGACACTTCCTCCATCAAAGGCTACTAGTGAGAGAAATTGCTCTTTATCTCCGGACATATCTCTTGAGCAACCACTGTCCAAATACCAATAGGTACTTCTCTTCACCATAGCCTGCGAGAACAAAACAAACATTAGATTTAGGAACCCAAACTTTCTTGGGTCCCTTTTTCACAACTTTTGGCTCTTGTTGGTCTTTTCTACTCTAGAACAACTTTATGTGTTTGTCGTTCTTATTTACATTGTTCCTTCTAGCTGGGAAATCATGACTCTTATGCCCATTCATACCACAATGATAGCAAACATGTATATCCTTAGCCATGACATACTTACCTTTCTTGAATTCCCTGACCCATGTGATTTCCCTGGGGGACCAGTTAGTCCTGGTTCTCTGTCTGTCATAATGAAGACCAACTCTTCCCTTGTTACCTCTGTTTGAGGTCCAATGACTCAATGTCTCTTGTGCAGTTAATAATTTGCTCACAAGAAGTTCCTTATCTCTTGCTTCTAGATTTTCAATTAACAACTTATTCTTTTCTTTTAGAACATCAAAATCACTTTTTAAAGATTCAATTTGTAAAATGAGCTTCAGGAGCATAGGATCCACATGCATGTCATCAACTACTGGCTGCTTGCCTTTCTTCAACTAATAGATCTCAGCCCTGTAAGTCACATATGTTACCCTCATATCATTGATTTCTTCGCTGGTACCTGCATGGGAAACAGTGAACTGTAGCCTTAAGTGAAGCAATCTCTGTGTAGGGCTTCTAAGTTGCTAGCCAAAATTTCAAAGGCTTTCAACAAGGAATTCTACTACAAAAGGCTGCTTTACTTCTGGCTTCTAAAAAGTCAAGTGACTCACTTGTAGTTGATAAGTCTCTGGGGAACCAGGCGATTAAATATTCTTCACCATCACTTGGATAGATAGGTTTAGAAGATTTTGCCTTCTCTAATTCCACCTTACACTTGTCCAATTCAACTTCAAGCTCAGCCACTGGATTTTTAAGTTCATGGCAAACTTCTTCAAGGTGATCACAACTGACATTAGCTACTTCACATTCAACACATTTTTCTTTAAGTTCACTTTTGCCAGTTACGTAAGTTTCACCTAACTTATAGCATTCATTTAATAAAGAATCTACACAAGCAAGCATATTATCTCTATTTTATTCATGCATATCTTCCCTAAGTTGTTCTAAGTTTACCTTGTGCTCATGTATCACATCCTTCTTGACCAACAAGCACTTTTTAACTGTGCTGGTTCCCCCTCTGCTTCCTAGATCAGTACCATCTTCCTCAATGTTTGCAAAGGCAATCATGCAAACACTAGGGTTCGGTGATTCTTCATCCTCACCAGGCCCTGAGTCAGAATCACCCCACATGGATGCTATCGTAGCATTCTTGAAAGCTCATATTTCTCCAGATTTGGAATGTTTGTCCTTCCACTTAGGAAAATCTCTAATTAAGTGTCCCTTCTCTCCACACATGAAGCAACCTACAGAAGAGGTGTTAAACTTCTTAAAATTCTTACCTTTAAAGTTATTCCTTTGGTCACGAAGTGTTCTCTCAAATCTTTTGGCAATCATGTCAATCTCAACTTCGTCTTCCTCTAGTGTTCCCTTAAGGGCCATGCCTTTGGCTGGTTCCTTCTCAGACTTACAATCAATTAACAATTCATGAGTCATGAGGGAACCAATCAACTGTTCCAGAGAGGTGGATAGATCTTTGGCTTCATAAATAGCCGTCACCTTGGCTGTCCACGCATCTATCAAACTATGCAAAACCTTTCTCATAAGATCCTCGTGAAAATAACTTTTACCAAGAGATCTAAGATCAATAATTATTGTCATAAATGTACGAAAAAATAATCATTGATCTTTTCATTTTTGTTCATAGCAAATAATTCATATTTGGACATAAGTAAATCAATTTTTGACCTTTTTACCTCGTTGGTTCCTTCATAAGCAAGTTCAAGAGTATCCCAAATCTCTTTAGCATTACTAAATCCAGAGAGCTGGTTATATTTTGTCTCACCTATGGCTTGTTGCAAGATTCCCTCAACATCAGTTGCTTGTAGTCTGCAGTTGTCAACTCACTATCCTTCTTGGGAGTCTTGTTTCCCTCAACATCAGTCTTCATAACAACGTTTGGACCATTCTTGACTACAAGCTAGCACTCATAGTCGATTCCCATGATCACATTCCTGATCCTATTCTTCCACCATGCATAGTTGCTTCCATTGAACTTTGGTGTTTTGTTGTCATACCTAATAGCATTTAATTCCTGAGTACCTATGCTTGACTTCTCTTGAAGTTACACGTACAAGATTTCTTGGCTTTGATACCAATTGAAGGTTCAGTGGTACTCAAGAGGAGGGGGTGCATTGAGTATCCTAGTTATTTGCCTTTTTTTCCCGGATTGTGTATGAGGAACCAGTTAGGCTGGTTCCGCAGCGGAATAAAAGCAAAGTAATAAGTAACACAAAGATTTAATGAGGTTAACTGAATTATGGGCAACATCCTCCTACCCTATGTTCTTTTATTAATCTACTCCGAAAAACAAAGAACACACTCCCTGGTGTTTCCCTACTCCGGGAACTAGCACACCCAGCACACCCCACACTCCACTCTGTATGTACACTCGACTCACACTCACATGGCTTTCAACCCCTTGAAGGGCCCCAAAAAGGGTCGTTGGGCTAAAACCTAACCGGGTGCTCCCAAAATTACAATTTATATTACGATACTACTAACTATACCTAAGTATAGTAGTAAGTAAGGGGTCGATCCTCTGGGAAGGTAACAAAAAGTGTCTAAATCTAAACTACACTAGCTTGGGAAGTAAACATACTTTGAAAGGGGGAAAATTGAACTAAGACTAACTAATGCAAACTCTTGAAATAAGCTTTGGGAAAAACAATTACTCTAAACACTTAAGAGTAACTAGTGTCACCTTCTATAGTTTAGTGGAATACCAATCAAAGAGTGTGTTTATCTCCAACAAAAARGGTGATTGCAATCATGGTTTGGAATTATGATTAACATCATCTCCCAAGTCAATTAATCCTCTCAAACCAAGTTCAAACCCAAATCCCTTTAAGCTTTTGCTAGAATTGAGCAATCAAGAATCAAACCTCACAATCCCTTGCAAAGGGTTGAATCAAGCACCTCTCACCTTACATACAATGGGTGGCCAAAACCATAGCAATAAGGCTTGAGAAATCACAAATCAAGGCAAAAATGGTGATTGGAGAGAACAAATTATATCATCTTGGCATTGTAAAGATTATATAAGGGACAACTAGCTCTCCAAAGCTACTAAACTACTCACACAACATGGTTACAACTAGAATAGCAAGAAAAACTAAGGAAAAGCATGAACAAGAAGCCATTAAAGCATGGAATTTCCACAACAAATAAAAGGGTATCAAAGAAAACTACTTTAAACTTCGCCGAAACAAACAAAACTCAGATTAAAACCTTCACAAACACAAGAGAAAACAAACTAGAAGCAAAAGAATTCAAAAGCACAAGTATCAACAGTAGCCACAAAAATTGCATAAAACAAAAATCAAACAAAACAAAGAGAAAACAACAATAAAAAAAAAAACTAAGCAAAGAAATGAAATTACCTTGAAAATTTAGGTCAAAAGCATATAAGACTTGTAAGATTTGAGCAAGATTTGACAAAACTAGCGCAAAATGAAAATCTTCAAACTATTCTCTAATGGTGGATTGAAGGAAGAAGAAGAAGATGAAAACGAATTCTGAAATCTACTCTCTATTCTAAATTGCTACAATCTAATTGTTACTCTATGTTATGCTACTTGTTATTGTTTTCAGTCTCCGAAAACTATATATACAAAGCCCAAAATACAAGCTCATCTACTTACAAGTTTGCCATTACTAAGTTACACATGTGCTTCAAAACTCCTCCATGTCAAGTCAACATTGCAGAACTCAACATCCAAGGGTGCCACGTGGACGCGCGTGCGGAGGCGCGTGCAAAAGTGACGCGCGTGCAGACGCGCGTGCAGGCCTAAGAATACGCGGCCGCGCGTAAAAACATTTTGGAAAGGCTGCAGGCGCAGATGAGGGGGGCATGTGCGGTGCTCATGCGAGCCCAGGAGGCGCGTGCGGGCCAAATATGCGCGGCCGCGCCTAAAATGATTCTGGAAAGGAGGAGGGCTGTGCAAGCGTGGACGACCACGCGCAGTTGGAGGCGCGTGCAGGAAGGGAACGCGTGTGCGGATGCGCATGCGAAACCTAAGAAGCGCGTCCGCGCCTAAAACTATTCTAGAAGGAGGGGGCTTCCTGCAGGCGTGTGTAGTCACGCGTAGACAAGAGTAGGACGCGCGTGCAAGCAACTGGCTGAACTGCCCAACTTCGAACGACCATAACTTCTTACTCGGTGCTCGGATTGCAGCTTGTAATATACCATTGGAAAGCTCTCAGAGTCTACTTTCTCATGACAAAAGACTCACCTGCAAATTCAAAGTATGTAAATAGATATTGCTAGAAGAATATGTTAGAGCAAACGTTCAAGTGCCTTAAGGCTCAACCAAAGCAGCCACAAGTAAACCAACAAGTTGGAAAGCTCAAAACCAACATGTGAACATCTAGGCAACTTGAAAAATAATCACAAAGATTGTAATTTAGTGTACAAAGATAGAAAATTAAAGAAAAGCCTGCAACAACCACAAAAAACTAATAAAGCTTTGCAAAACTAAACAAAGTGGAAATCTAACCTAAAATTAGTGAAATGATATTGAAAACACAAAAAAAGGCCAATATAAGAAAGGAAATAAGTGCCTAAATGTGACCATTTTTGGCACTTATCAACTCCCCCCAACTAGGACCTTTGCACGTCCTCGAGCAAAGTAAAGCAAAGCAAAAGAAAAAGAAAGAAGAAAAACTATACACTAACTCACTTTCGTAGGAATTCCGGTCACTTTTAGCAACTAGTGACAACACCTTTAAACCCTCAAATTGCTAAGAAGGACGAGGAAGGTCTCGTGAGAGTTTCCAAAGAGAAGACCCACAACTCCATAAATAAGAAAGAAATCAAGGAAAAGATTTTCAAAAACACAAAGAACACAAGAGAAAGAACCAAAACAAAAAGAAAGAGAAACAAAAGTGTTATTTCGATCGGATTCCTTGGACTTAAGGGACGCTAATAAGGAGAAAGGATGTCCCCCTAACTAGAACTCAAACAAGAGTCAAATAGAAATCACAAATTGTGTGCAACTTTTAAAGCTTGCAATAATTCTAGTCATTCTACTCTTTTCCTCTCTAGATATCACAAATTGGGGTTGAGCTTGGGGATTAACATACCCACCATTATTCCCTTGATACCCAAAGTTTGAGCCATTCCCCCTAAACCCTCCTTGTCATTGTTGATTGGGGTTTTTGTTACCAAAACCATAACCATGGTTAACAAAGTTTTGGTTTTGATAACCAAACCCTCTTCGAGGGAATTGCCTTTGGTTACCAAACCCGTTTCCTCCTTGGGGGTAAAAAACCCTTTGGTTGGATGCATTTTGGTAACCAAAGCCATTTCCACCTTAGCTTGGTTGGTTGTAAGGGGCTCTCATGGGCCCATAAGCATTGGGGTTAGGGTTGCCTCCCATACGAGGTCTTACACCATTGTCACCTATCAAGTGACATTGTTCCAAGTAATATTCATAGGGAAACTCATCAATAAAGCAATCATCAATTAAAGAAACATTTTGTACATGACAATAAGATGAAAGATGATCATAGGCACCACAATTATTGCAAAACATGATACCTTGAGGCATTGAATTATAAGCTTGGGCCTTAGACTTACCTTGGCCCTTTAAGAGGGTGGGTGGAGCCACTTAAGAGGAGGAAATTCCCCCCTTCTCAATGGACTTCTCCACTATGCCCTTGATATCTTCTAGTAGTTTTTCAACTACTTCTCCTTCGCCTAGAGCGTGGATAGTGCCCTTATCTTGCCTTGGGGGAGCTCTTTCCCCTTCTTGCCATGTTGAGTAATTATCCACGATCTCTTCAATTATGCCCTTTATTTCATCTTCACTTTTGTTCATGATTGGACCTCCCGCTCCGGTGTCCAAACAAGTTTTGCTTGTGTTATTGAGCCCCATAAAGAAGGTTTGGTAGAGCAACCATTTTGGAATACCGTGATGTTGACACTCCCTTTGATATTCCTTAAATCTCTCCTAAGCCTCAGATAGTGTCTCATCAATCCTTTGGCTAAACCCTTGCAACTTAGCTCGAATCTCCGTCGTCTTCCTATGAGGGTAAAACTTTTGTAGGAATGCCTTAGTGGTCTTTTCCCACATAGTCAATGAATTAGATTTGACCTCTTTCTCAAACCAATCAAGTGCCTTACCCAAAAGCGAGAATTTGAAAAGTTTAAGCCTCAAATATTATTGGCTTACTCCATTAACCTTGATAGTGTCCACATACTTTTCAAAGTCTTCAAGTACTTATGGGGGTTCTCACTCTTAAGTCCATGAAACGACCTTGATTCTATGAGTTGAATAAGGTTCGGCCTAAACTCAAAGTTTCCCTCTATACTAGGTAACACATTCGCTTTAGTCGTCGCATAGGAGCCGGGAGTCCCTAGAACCTTAATTGGTCTTGCCATGATCTCCTCGTTCTCTAAATCCTCAACCTCTTTTTCACTTTCACATAGCTTCTCAAATTCTTCTTCACTATCTCTCTCTTCACTAGCTTTAGAACCCGTCTTTTTAGACTTCCTAATCTTCCTCAATGTCCTTTCAATCTCGGGATAAAAATCGAGTGGCTCTCTACTTTGCATGAAATGAAAAATGCTCGAAATGTAACAAAATCAACTTAAAGTGAAGTTGGAAAAATCTTTTTGGATTTTATTTTAGAAAAGCAAACAAAAACCAAGCTAACTTGTAAAGAATTAAACACCTCGCCACCCCGGTAACGGCGCCAAATTTTGTAGGGCCCCAGAAAGGGTCGTTGGGCCAAAACCTAACCTGGTGCTCCCAAAATTACAATTTATATTCCGATACTACTAACTATACCTAAGTATAGTAGTAAGGGGTCGATCCTCTGGGAAGGTAACAAAAAGTGTCTAAATCTAAACTACACTAGCTTGGGATGTAAAGGTACTTTGAAAGGGGGAAATTGAACTAAGACTAGCTAATGCAAACTCTTGAAATAAGCTTTGGGAAAAACAATTACGCTAAACACTTAAGAGTAACTAGTGTCACCTTCTATAGTTAAGTGGAATACCAATCAAAGAGTGTGTTCATCTACAACAAATAAGGTGATTGCAATTAAGGTTTGGAATTATGATTAACATCATCTCCCATGTCAATTAATCCTCTCAAACCAAGTTCAAACCCAAATCCCTTTAAGCTTTTGCAAGAATTGAGCAATCAAGAATCAAACCAATACACAAGTCAAACCTCACAATCCCTTGCAAAGGGTTGAATCAAGCACCTCCCACAATACAAACAATAGGTGGCCAAAACCATAGCAATAAGGCTTGAGAAATCACAATTCAAGGCATAAATGGTGATTTGAGAGAACAAATTATATCATCTTGGCATTGTAAAGATTATAGAAGGGTAAAAGCATGAACAAGAATCCATTAAAACAACGAATGTCAACAACAAAAGGGTATCAAAGAAAATACTTAAAACTACTCCAAAACAAGCAAAACAAAGATCAAAACCTTCACAAACACAAGAGGAAACAAACTAGAAGCAAAAGAATTCGAAATCACAAGTATCCACAATACCCACAAAAATTGCATAAAACGAAAAAACAAACAAAACTAAGAGCATACAAAAATAAAACAAAAATGTAAGCAAAGAAATGAAATTACCTCGAAATTTTAGGTCAAAAGCAAATAAGAGTTGTAAGATTCGAGCAAGAATTTAGAAAACCAGCGCAAAATGAGAAGGTTCAAACTACTCGCTAATTGTGGATTGAAGGAAGAAGAAGATTAAAAAGAATTCTGAAATGTACTCTCTAATTGTTACTCTATTTTATGCTACTAGTTATTGTTTTCTCTCTCCTAAAACTATATATACAAAGCCCAAAATACAAGCTCATCTATTTACATGTTTGTCATTACTAAATTACACATGTGCTTCAAAATGCCTCCAAGTCAAGTCAACATTGCAGTACTCAACGTCAAGGGGTGCCACGTGGACGCGCGTGCGGAGGCGCATGCAAATGTGACGCGCGTGCAGACGTGCGTGCAGGCCTAGGAATGCGCGGCTGCGCGCAAAAACAGTCTGGAAAGGCTGCAGGCAAGGACAAGAGGGGTGCTTGCGGACGCGCATGCAAGCCCAGGAGGCGTGTGGGGACCAAATATGCGAGGAAATACTGTGGCTATTTTTGTTGTATTCTAGTGTCTATATGTCTTCCCAAACACACTTCCTATTCTATTTATATTTTTCTCCAAAAATGGGATAGAAAAACATGTTTTTGGGTGTACAAAATAAGGAATATCAAGATGCATATTGCACAGCAGTCCCACGACCATAGGGCGCTGGGAATCCATTGGGCAAAACAGAATCGCATCAACAAAAGTCGCAAAAACCCATAGGGCGCTGGTTTTGGCTCCTGGACCAATGGGCTGACTTCG
>SNQN01001505.1:47661-58294 GCA_008642245.1 Bassia scoparia
AATTCATACGATCTTGCTTCGAAAGCTTCCAAATAGTTATAAAACTACCTGAAAAATTAGGGAAAACCACAAACGAAGCGTAATAGAGCACAAAACAAATAATTCATGCAGATAATGCCTAGAATGCAACTAAATGGACTATAAAGCTCTAAAAATGCACCCAAATAAGCCTAAAAACTATATACTATTGTGTTTCATCAATGTTTGTTGTTGTCTTTCGGACAATGACCTCGCAATAACTGATTAGAGGTCGCTAGACGCCGGGTGGGGGGGGTGTTGTGCACTACTTCACCCTTACCCTTGTCCCCTAATCCAGACCTTTGGTGCACTACCAAACATGGAGTCCTTCGTCTTGCTTTATGCAATTATAGGCAAGGTTTAAAACGGGTTCTGTAGCTTCCCAAAAGAAGTGCGCTGGCGACTTCCTTTACTCATTTCTAGCAAAAATACACAACTCTAGGCATACTAACAATATGCAAAAGTAAGAATTCAATTCTAGCAAACAAACCGAGTTGAGCCGCCCTTAAATTGTTCCCCCCGGAGTAGTGGGACCGGACCCAGTTCAGACCGTTGAGTCACAGCGCCCGTACAAGTACCATTAAGCTCCGTTAGTCTATAAGTACTAGGCATACTATGAGAGTGGATCTGGTAGGTTCCCTTCCAAGTAGCTAAAAGCTTCCCAAGCCATGAATGCCAGCCTTCTAGACTACTATAGATTTTCTCAATACTAGGTCTCACTACGCCATATTGCACTACCAATATAGTAACTCTAGTCCCCAAAACATATTCATAAAAAAATAAAAAAACAAAAACAAAAAAGAAGGACCTTAAAAAAATTTGAGATCTCAGAAAATCAGAAATTAAAAAAAAAAAAAGAAAGACAAGGACCTTAAAAAAAATTCAAGATCTCAGAAGATCAACTCGAATTCAACTTTTTCGGCAAAATTACAACCCTAATTCAAATTTTCCTACCCAAACTCAGCACTATTCTAACAAAAACCACCCAGATTTGTAGCCCTCATGCTTCAACTTCCAATTTAAGCTCAAAACAAACAATAGCATGAGCACATAGCAAGAACGCAACAACTCCAAGGAACAACAAGCACAAATACGAACCAATTCAAGCAAAATTAAGTGAAAATCAAAAAGCCCCAAATCACTAAACCCTAAGTCGAATATTCGAGCAAATTGAAGAGAATTGAAAGAGAAATACCTGAATCTCCTGTACTTCGATGGAATTCAAAAGGGAGCCGCGGAAGTGGTTCGATGGAAGTGCTTTGATAGAAGTGCTCCAAAAGACTCGACAAAGGAGCGGCGGTGGTGGTGGGGAGATGAGAGGAGATCTGAGTGGTGGTGGATGATGAGATGAGAGGAGACGAGAGTAAGAGGAGATTTGAGAGGATAGAGGAGAGAGAGTGATAGAGAGGGGTTAGGGGTTTGAGTAGGATAGAGGAGAGAGAGAATGATAAAGACAAGTTAGGTGGTTTGAGTGGGGTTTGTGAGGGTTTCGTGTGTGACGCCAGATTTGAAATACCTCCTCCGTTTCTTAATAATTGTCGCGGTTTCCTTTTAGAGAAATTTCACAATAATTGCCTCACTTTACTTTCTTTCCAATTTTGTTGTGGGGACCACAATATAAATATTTATTCTTCTCTCTTTTATGTGGGGTCCACAATTAAAATACTATTTTTTCTCTCACTACTTTATTAAAATATTAATACACTTACTTTAATATTTTTTTATTTTAAAAATAATTATTTCTAGCTGATGGAGGGAAAGGTTTGGGTGGAAAAAAATTAGTAACTTACCGACCGAATTATCGATCGATATATTACATCGACCGATTTTTTTTTTCGATCGATATTTTCAGTCGGCCTTAGGAGAAATTCTAGTAGTGGAAGCTTATCATCATTAGTGTTCAAGGCGTAGAGCATTTCTCCTTTTAACTCATGACCAATTGGAAGATCATCCAAATCGAGTCCCCTTCTCTCAAGCCTAGATAGGTGATCCGCCACGTGGTTTTCCGCCCCTTTCTTGTCTCGAATCTCAACATCAAATTCTTATAGGAGCATGACCCAACGAATTAGTCTTAGTTTAGCAACTTTCTTGTTGATCAAATATCGGATAGCGGCATGATCGGTATACACAATAGTCTTTGACCCAATCAAGTAGTCTCGGAATTTTTCAAAAGCGTGAACCACTGCTAAGAACTCCTTTTCCGTTGTTGTGTAATTCTTTTTGGCATTGTTCAATGTTTTGGACATGTAATAGCTCACGTACAACTTCTTGTCCTTCCTTTGCCCCAACACCACTCCGATTGCCCCATCGCTAGCATCACACATTAACTCAAATGGTAAAGACCAATCCGGAGCTTGGACTATTGGTGGTGAAATGAGGGCCTTTTTTAGAAGGTTGAAGGCTTGTAAACATTCCTCGTGAAATTTAAATTCGGAATGAAGGAGAGCATTTAATGGTTTGGTAATTTGAAAGAAATCCTTGATGAATCTCCTATAAAATCCGGCATGTCCAAGGAATGACCTTATGCCCCTTACATTAGTTGGAGGAGGTACTTTTTCAATGACTTCAACCTTGGCCTTATCGACCTCTATCCTATTGTTAGATATTTTATGCCCAAGGACTATTCCTTCCTCCACCATGAAATGGCATTTCTCCCAATTCAATACCAAATTCGCCTTTTCACATCTCTCCAAGCATTTTTCCAAGCTCTTCAAGCAATTCTCATAAGAGCTTCCTCCCATCGAGAAATCATCCATAAAGACCTCCTTGTCGCCCTCAATCATATCTCCAAATATGCTCATCAAGCAATGTTGAAAAGTTCCTGGAGCATTAAAAAGACCAAAAGGCATATGTCTATAGGCACATGTCCCATAAGGACATGTAAATGTAGTCTTTTCTTGATCACTTGGGTTGATAGGGATTTGAAAGAATCCCGAGTAACCATCCAAGAAACAACAGTACCTATGTTTGGTTAGTCTTTCAAGCATTTGATCAATAAAGCGGAGAGGGAAATGGTCCTTTTTRGTGGAGGCATTCAATTTTCGATAATCAATGCACATCCTCCACCAGAAAACAAACCCAGTTGAGACAAATTCACCTCTTTCATTCTCAACTACGGTCATTCCTCCCTTTTTAGGGACTACATGTACCGGGGCTACCCACTTTGAGTTTTCAATAGGGTAGATACTCCGGCCTCAAGCAACTTGAGTATTTCATTCTTAACAACCTCTCCCATTGAAGGGTTCAACTTGCGTTGCCTTTCAATGGAAGCTTTTGCTCCTTCCTCCAAATCAATGTTATGCATGCATAAGGTGGGGCTTATTCCCTTGAGATCCTCAATTGTATAACCAATAGCCCCCTTATGCTTGCGCAACACATCAAGGAGAGAAGTGACTTGCTCATCACTCAATGAAGCATTAACAATAACCGGATAGGTCTCATCTTGACCTAAAAATGCATACCTCAAAGTGGGGGGAAGCAGTTTCATATCCACTTTTGGAGCATCTTTTACCTTGTCTTTCAAAGACTCCATGGTCGCTTCCCTTCCCAACTTGTCTTGCTTCAACTCCCCATCTTTTTCTTCAAGCTCTTTGCTTTGCTCATCGAGGACCTTTTAAATGGCCTCCATCTACGTTGAGTGATCACCTCTCTTAGGTTTGTTCAACAAAACATCTTCAAGAGCATTGTTAATACATAATAGTTCATTTTGCATATCGCTAACAATGTTATCAATGGTGACTATCCGTAGCAAATCATCATTCACATGATTAGAAGGATACTTCATTGATTTGTTTAGGTCAAAAGTAATTTTGTCCTTACCAATCTTGAAAGATATCCTTCCATTCTTCACTTCAATGCATGCCTGTGCTGTGGCTAAGAATGGTCGTCCCAAAATATTAGGAGTGTTCTCGATCTCATCCTTTTCAATTTCAAACACTATGAAATACACGGGGAATAATGCTTCCCGGCCCTTAATGGCACATCCATGATCTTACCCCTAGGGAACCGAATGGATCTATCCGCAATTTGGACAGTAATACGAGCCGGGACCAAATCTCCCAAACGTAACCTCTCATAGACCAAGAAAGGCATAACACTCACACTAGCCCCCAAATGACATAAGGCAATTGCAAAGTTAACATTGTTAATCGAACAAGGTATAGAAAAGCTACCCGTATCCTCCAACTTAGGAGGGATGGTCCTTTGGATGACCGCACTACAATGCTCCGGTAAGGTCACGGTTTCAATCACATCACAAGACCTTTTTGTCGTTTGGAATTTCCTTGAGAAACTTAGAGTACGCGAGCAATTGTTGTATTGCCTCCGAAAAAGGGATAGTCATGTGGACTTGTTTAAGCATCTCAAGAAACATACTAAATTGCAAATCAAGCTTATACCTAGTCAATTTTTGGGGGTAGGGGAGTTTCGGCTCATCCTCAATCAAACTTGGGGTTTCATCCTTCTCTTTTCCCTTACTCTCAATCACTTTCTCCTTTTCTTTTTCATTCGTCCCAATATATCCGCTTGGCTCATTGCTCGTTTTCTTCCCTTGATCCTTAATCACAATTTGGAATTTACTTATCTCATCATCATCGTCCTCAAAACTGGTGGTTTTCCCACTCCTAGTCATGACCGCATTCATTTCCCTAGGTTTCAAACCTTGGCTAGGGAAAATGGGTTGAAAAGATTGCCCCTCATAAGCTTGAGCAATTTGAGAAAAATGGTTTTCAAGAATTTTCAATTGAATCCTTAGCTCCTCGGTTTCCGACTTAAGGATGAAAGGAGGGTCTTGACTCCAAGAAGGTTTATTAGTGAAATTGGGGTTGATGTGGTTATATGGTTGTTTAAAAGTGTTTGGGTTTACCCCTCTTGGTCTTTGAAAACCCAGTGGGGGAATCATATTAGCTACTTGAGGAATTCGAGGCCCATTTTGAAAATTTCTTTGGCCCGCTCCATTCCTTGGGTAGCTAGAATTCATAGTTCGGGGCCCATTGTTACTTTATCTCCCATAAAATGATTTTGGTTAGCAAAACCTTGGTTTAACCTTTGATTTTGATATCCAAAATTTTCTTGAGCTAGTGGCCTTTGGTTCTCATAACCATATGGATCAACATTAGAGCCAATACCATACATCATAAAATTGCCTTGGTCATGGGAGCCAACACCACTAGCTTGGGGGGTCACTGTAAACATTGGGAGAACTTCCCATTTCAACATGATTAGGGTCATAGCCATTATTTTGCCAAGCACCAAATCCATGTATTCAATTGCAATGCTCATAGCCATAACCATTGTTCCTTTCTCCAAGAAATGAAGCATTATTATAGCAACCATAGATATCATGATCAAAAGAACGAAAATTTTCACAAGAAATAACATCATTAAGCATATTACAAAAGGATGGTTGAGGATTACCTCCCGTGGCTTGAATGGGTTGAGGGGCATGAGAAGAGGAGATTCCCTCCTTCCCAAGGCTCTTCTCAACTATTGACTTAATGCCTTCCAAGAGTTTTTCCACAACGTCTCCACTTTCCAATGCATTGACCCTCTTTTTCTTTGTCTCACTTTCTTGCCAAGTCACTAAGTTGTCGATCACATCTTCTATTATACCCTCAATTTCATCCTCATTTCGATTAAAAATTGGACCTCCCGCATCGACGTTCAAACTTATTTTTGAAGCATTGGTTAGACCCATATAGAAAGTTTGGTAGAGTAACCATTTGGGGATCCCATGATGAGGGCACTCCCTTTGGTACTCTTGGAAACGCTCCCAAGCTTCCCCTAACGTCTCACCTCTCATTTGTTTGAAACCTTGTATTTTAGCTCGACGCTCAACAGTTCTTTTGTTGGGGAAAAACTTCTATAGCAAAGCTTTCGTTGTTTCCTCCCAAGTTGTCAACAAGTTAGGTTTCACCTCCTTCTCGAGCCAATCCATGGCCCTTCTGGCAAAGGAAAACTCAAATAACTTGAGTCTCATGTACTCTTGAGCTCCCCCACTCACCTTAATCGTGTCACAATATCGCTCAAAATCTTTCAAGTGTTTATGGGGGTTCTCATCCTTCAATCAATTAAAGGGCTTGGACTCAATCAACTTGATCAAGTTGGGCCGGATTTCAAAATTTCCTTCTATTGAGGGTAGTCTTATTGCCTTCGTCGATGTAAATGAGCCCGGAGCTCCCATTTCTCTCAAAAACTTAGCTATTGAAAACCAACTTTCTAAACTCTCTTGCTTAGGAACAAATAATCTAAATTGTCCAAGAGTAAACAATAAAATAAAAAGTGTACTTCAAGTGAAGCACAAAAATCTTTTTAGTTTTTTTTTTAGAAAAAGCAAACAAAAACCAAGCTAGACTCGTAAAGACTTAAACACCTTGCCTTCCCCGGAAACGATGCCAATTTGATGGGTACCGGCTAGGGTCGCTGTGTGGAAAACCAAACCGGACACTCTCAAATACAATTTATAAACCAATACCACTAGCTATACACAAGTATAGTAGCAAGTAAGGGGTCGATCCGCGGAGAAGTAATCAAAAGACTTTAAATCTGAACTTAACTAGCTTGGCAAGCAATCAAACTTTGAAATAGGGAATTTGATTTAAGACTAGCTAATGGAAATACTTGAAATAAGCTTTGGGAAAACAAATACTCTAAAAAACCTAGGAGATACTAGTTCTCACCTTCTATTTTAAGTATAATGCCAATCAAAGTGTGTATTATACTCCATAAAAAAGGGTCATTGGAATCATGGTTTGGAAATTTGATTAATATCATTTCCCAACTCAAATAACCCCCTCAATTCATGTTCAAACCCAAGTCCCCTCAAGCTCTTACTAGAATTGATCAATCAAGAATCAAACCAATGCCCAAGTCAATTCTCACAATCCCTTGCAAAGGGTTGAATCAAGAACCTCTCACCCCAAAAACAATTGGTGGCCAAATCCAAAGCATTAAGGTTTGAGAAATCACAATTCAAGGACAATATGGTGAATGGAGAGAACACATTATATCATCTTGGCATTGAAATGATTATAGAAGGGACTACTAGCACTTTTATGTTGCTAAACTACTCACACAACAAGCTTAAAACTTGAATAAAATGAAAAACAAAGGAAAACCATGAATAAGAAGCCATTAAAGCAAGGAATTGTATCAACAAAAAGGGTATCAAAGAAACTACTCAATAGTACTCCAAATGAAGCAAAACTATAACCAAAACCTTCACAAACACAAGTAAAAAAAATCTAGTAACAAAAGAACTCAAAAGTAAAAGCATTAACAATACCCACTAGTAAAAAAAAGCCCATATGATGGGGTTTTTCATTAGTGCATATGCCGCAAAATGAACCCCATCATATGGGACTGCGGCATAAAATAAAAATAACTATAAGATGGGGTTTTAACCTCATCATATACTTGAAACTATATGAAGCGGTTATAGATTAAAACCCCATCATATAAGTACTAGCATATGAAGCAGTTTTTCAGAAAATCCCGTCATACAAGTATGACCATATGATGGGATTTTGTGGAAAACCCCTTCATATACTTCTAACTATATGATACAGTTGTCAAAAAACCCCCATCATATACTAAATTTTTTTTATTAAAAAAATTAATAATATTAATAATATTATAGGTTTATACATATAACAATAGATAACAAGACTTCACTTCAAGAAAATTAGACAAGGCCGCATATAACAAATGTGCACTCGTTAAAACAGAAACCAATCAAAGACTTATATCTCCAACAAAGACTTTTGAAATCTCAGAGCCTGATAGATGGAAATGTTACATAAACCATAAAATATTGGATAAATGGAAACGAATAATCCCACCTTTTGGTGGTCTTCAATAAATAATCCGATCTGAGCGTAATGACGGAATATACTAACCTTTAACACCCATCTCCAATAATTATAATAAATGACCTATAACCTGTCAAACAAGTCATTTTTTATTTTATTTTTTATTTTATATTATTTTTAGGGTAATCCCTCACCCATACACCCCTCCTAAGTCCTAACCACCAAACCACCCCAACAGCCACCCCTCCCTACCACCTTCGAAACTCCAGCCACCGCGTACCATTAGCCACTCCTCCTCCCTTGAAAATCGCTTGCTACCACCTTTCCTTTCCCACCTTCGAAACTCCAACCACCACCACTAGCCACTCTTCCTCCTCCTCAACCCTCGAAAATCAACCAGCTGCCACGACGTCTTTCCCACCTTCGAAACTCCACTCGCCACCACTAGCCACTCCTGCTCCTCCCTCGAAATCACCCTCACCTTCAATTTGACAATCCAGCCGCCTCTCCTCTTCCTCCCTCGAAAGCCACCACTCCTCCTCCTCCCTCGAAAATCATCCCCCACCCCCTCAAAATCCCTAATCTAACCACCAATCGAACCAACACCCTAACCTAAACACCAATCGAAACCAAAATCCAAATTATAACCACCGTTGTAAGTTTATTCAAACAAGAAAAAAAGAGAGAGAAGTAGGGCAACGGGAGCGACGATGGTGGTTGAGATCACATGCGGTGAGGGATGGAGGATTTGCGAGGGAGGGCGATTGTACGAGGGAGGCCAACGACCAGGGATGGGGGAGGAGTGACGAGGAGGGGCAACGGCGCGGGAGGGCAGCGGTGTGGGAGGTGGTTGTGGGCTGAGGCCTTGATGATAAGAGAAAGAGAAAGGAAGGAAAACTTACTTGCAGAGGTTCAAAAAATTGTTGGATAATGGGACAGTGCTCTGTATAGAGGTCTACGACTAAGTCGACGACGCTTGTCTCTATCATTATTGACATTGTTTGAGTCTCCTGTAATTGATTATATGATTATATATGATTTTGATCGATTATCACTAATGAATGATTACTAGATTATTTGCAAGCGAAAGAAGAATTCAAGCTATTCGATAATGTACAATGAACAATAGTTTTATCTATATTAGGATATTTATATTGTTAAGATATATTGCAGGGGTGGGACATGGGAGGGGCGGCAGTAGGATTGTAGGAGGGGTGGCTTAGATTTATTTTTTTTATGCACTAACCGGTTAAAGAGGGTGAGGAGAGAGGTTTAATAGGTAAACCTTAGCATTTAGTATAATTATTGAAGATGAGTATTAAAGGTTAGTATATTCCGTAATTACGCTCGGGTCGGATTATTTATTGAAGACCACCAAAAGGTGGGATTATTCGTTTCCATTTTTCCTAAAATATTATACAAGCTAAGCAATACCCAATAAAAACAATCATCATTCAGCAACTAGTACCTAATTAGTCTGCTCTTACTTAGCTCTATTTATAGGTAATACTTAACTAGCAAACTCGAGACACGTCTACAAGTTAATAGCATCTAGATTGTTGCGAATCACCTATAGTACCCCTTTCCTAACAATATTGATTCATTATCGCACACTGATGGTATTTTCTTCTTTTGCATCAATTATGTGTGACCATCCATATGTGCGTCGGTGTTATAACATAACTCACGAACTTAGAAATGAGATTTTACCTGGATAAGATATGGTAGGTCAAAATTGCAGATATTGTTTCCAATAATGATGTCAGGATATACTTCTCGAATCAAATCCTGTAGATAGAACATTTATTAAGTCAGGACCTAATTATATTGTCACTTGTGAAGTCGATGCTAACATGAAAAAGAGGACAAAAGGCTGCTGCAATTTTAGTAGGCTAATTTTTGAAGACTGGTATAAAACAAGGAAATCATAACGAATAAACAATCTTATATGATGCATGGAGGGTAAGCGCAGGGCTATTAATGTGCGCTCATATCTAGAATCTACTTCAATGCCCTGTAATCAGGGCAAATTACCTTAACAAACCACAAAACATTAACATCCAATTCAAGAAATCAAGAAAATGCACTCAAACTACTTTACCCTCCAAGCAAACAAAACTTCTTTTTCACTATCAAAAGACATGACATCAACACCAACAATGGGAGCACATGACTTAAGAGTAGTGACATTTTAGACTAATAGCTTTTCTTCGCCTCGAATTTTCACCAAATTTGTCACCTGAAAAAATAAATAACTTCGAATTTAGCTTTACATATTTTGGAGGGTCAAGCCACAATACCGAATGAGGCTCACTACATAAGATTGGCAAGTAGAAATAACGTTTCACCTGGATAACGGGATCCTAATTGGGCTCAGGGAAATGACCTTTTGGACCAGCACACTTAATATCAAAACTTAAGATGCGAAAAGGGGCCATCTTCGAGAATTCTCCTTCTAGTTCATGACTAATCAAGTCTTCATATCTAAAACATAGATCAAGGATATCCAAAAGAGAGGGAGGGGAAGGTGTTGAATAATGTCTTCTGTTTAGTTCCCAAACTATGTTACTGTAGGACGTGGGCCGCGCCCTCGCGTATAGCGGGCGCGCGGCTTGGTACTACATCGAGGTGTTTTGCGTGGGCTTGAGCCACGGATCCCGCACGTGAGTGCATTGGGGTAGTGTTGTCGAGTAAGGGGAGTCGCCACCGTGCCTAAAAAGGTTATTCACGGACGCCCGAAACGTTGGTGCCAAAACAATGACCCCACGTCCAATCAAGTAACCAGTCGTGGGTTCGGGGACATGGTA
>SNQN01001505.1:62284-89676 GCA_008642245.1 Bassia scoparia
AAACGTTTAAGTGCCTTACGGCTCAACCAAAGTAACTACAAACAATCCAACAGGTTGGAAAGCTTAAAACCAACATGTGCACATCTAGGCAACTTGCAAATCACTCACGAAGCTTGCAATTGAGTGTACAAAGATAGAAAAGAAGAGAAAACTAGTGAAAAACCTATAAAAACCACTAAAAACCAACAAAGCTTTGCAAAACTAAACAAAGTGGAAATCTAACCAAAAGGTTAGTGAAATGATATCGGAAACACACATGTTGGCCAAAATAGGGAAGAAATAAGTGCCTAAATGTGACAATTTTTTGCACTTATCAATAGGTGAGTTATGCTCATGTTGTTCGAGTCATTTGACTTATTTTAGTTTAGTTTAAAGTGTGTTTAGGTGTTCATTTGTTAGTCACACTGTGAAATAAATGTGCTGTTGCAGTACATTTGAGGCTGAGTAGGAGCATTATACCCAGTTGTTAAAACCTCTATTGCTGGAACATGAATTATAGGCCAAATGTACGAAGGTGAGGGTTATAAATAGTTGGTTCTTTTTAAGTTAGTTAGTCGTGGTACATGAGACTATAAAACCCTTGTACATGGTCAGTTTGTATGTTTCTGAATACTGATGCATCAACTGTTTCATGACAGGAAACAAAAATGGGCTTCTTGTTTCGCATTCAATTATTGACCAAGGTGAGTCCAAATAACCAATGAGAAGTGTATATTTATATATTTCTTTACTCAACGTCTCTTTCATCTGTGTGACGTACTCTTTCAATTTTCTCCTGGTTGTTTCAGCATCGATTGACTATAGTTTCATATAGAATTTGTGAGTGGAATCGTGCATTCCGTTAGGCATGTATATTCACTGGCGAGAAGAAGTGCTCTTTCTCACCCTTCAATTGCTAGCCTATTGTCCCGATTGCTTGGAAATTGTGCATTTCCTTCGACCATGGTTGTGTTGGTTAGTTGTATGCCCCTAGAGGGCCTTTTGTTTATATGCGAGATGCCCATTTTTAACTGTGAAGATGCCAGTTTGTTTTCTGAATCTTTGCTCTATTCTGCTTGTAGCATTCTAGTCCGAAGAGGAAAACAGGTGCGCAGTTCCCGCTAGAGGTTGATGGTGATTGACTGGGACAACTCTGAGCTGTGTTGCTTCCCTGATTACCATATTTCATTCAACTCGTCCGAGGAATGGATGGGTATGTTGCTTTCACTTGCCTGGTTACCTTTTGCTTTTGTCTTGTTTGCTAACTTTCTAGTCATCCCTTGTGTAGAGTGACTACCGTACTCGAACGTACGGAACCTCTCATACAGTTGGTGATCTGTTCCGCATAGAGTTCTTTGAGCGCCGCGGAGGAGTATGGAATATCCTTGGGTGATGCGGCTTTCAGGATTTCATTCGCAACCTGACTAGCCAGTCATATTCGCTTGCTCCAAAGATCCCGGTGTTCGGCTTGATTGAGTGGTTTTGGGATACCACAAACAGCTTTCACTTCCCATGGGGGGAAATGGTTATGATCCCCTATGACTTTGCTATGCTGACAGAGCTTGCTTTCACTAACAAGTTTGTCCCTTTAGATAACGAGATCAAGCTTTCTTATCGTCGTTTGGATGAGTGGCTGGGTCCAATTGCTTCTCGCCTGTGAGCCGAGAGTGTGGACAACAGGGCGTCGCAGAGCGTGCTCATGGAGGGTCGATCTGGAGCTGGCAGGCACTACTAATGAGCAATCAGCTAGGATTTTTATCCTGGTGATGCTTTGCACAACGTTGTGTCCTAAAAAGGGCACAAGGAGTAGAGTTCAGCTTTGCTTTCTCCCTATTCTAGAGGACCTGTCTGTTGTGTCCTCCTATGACTGGGGTGGATTTGGCTACGCTGCTCTAATGCATTCTATGAGGTCGTGCTGCCGTCAGTTGGATGGCGCTGTAGATCCTGCGTTAGCTTGCTGTTCGAGAGTACTTGTAGTAACTTTCTTTGATTTTTATTGCCTTGTTTGCATTAAATTTATCACTGTTGACTGACCCTGTTAGTTGTTCTTGTTGTTCTGGGCTTACGAGTACTTTCCACTCAAGGGCTTGGTGCCTAGGTTATTCCCCCACGTGTAGCCTGCTCGATGACATATAATGATGCGGTGGACACCCCGAGACACTCCGTCTTGGATTGGCGGGCTCCAGCAGTCGAGGAGTATTTTCTGCAGCTTGAACCAAACTAAGGTGAGCTTCGCTGACATTACTTGTATGTTTTCATTGAATGCTTTGTGATTTTAACCACATTTTGCTGCAGGTGGAGTGGCGCCCATGGAGGCGAGTGGGGAACGCGAGGCCAAGGAGGTTCACTGCAGTGGCCAAGGAGGTTCGCTGCAGCAGTCGTGCTCGCTAAAAGGTGATGCTCTTTTGGGGACCTCAAGGGCTTGTCTAGTACCTAGGGGAGCGTGTAGTGAGGCAGCATAGCCTTTCTGAGCCTGCAGTACCGTAGGATCCTCTAGACATTATGATGGATGAGGATCTGCAAGTCACCACATTGTCCAATGACTTGAGTCACGGTGAGGCGGTGGAGTAACATCTCTTGCTTGGTGCCAAGGGTAAGGACGCATATGAGCGACTAGCCCCCGAGTCAAGCTAGTTGCTGAGGTACAAACCTTGCTTATCCACACCTTTTCTTTGCATTTTCTTTCCGTCACTTGTGCACTAACATAGGCTTGTCTTGTGCAGCCTGATTACAACCTCGGGGAGATCCCCTTTGTTGACTTGAGGATTCGTCCCAGCTTAGACGAGTTTGTTAAGCCTGCCCCTCATCAGCTAGACATGCTTAGAACTCGATGCCCCTTGGAGCTGGTCAGGTAGGGGACGCTTTGTTTGCTTGACTTTATCTTTACATGCCAACACTCATTCATCTGCTGACTTGCTTAACTTGTGAAATAGATGCCTTGGGCAGGCGTCATGAGGCTGCTAAGAGTAATAGGTGCCTGGAGACAGTCCTACTGTTAGCTGAGAGACTCGGTAAGTGTACCAAATCTCGTAATTTCAATTCTTTGTAGGGTCAGGAACCCGTTTCTACTTGAAAATCCTTTTGCAGGTTTTTCAAGGCGACGGGGAGGATGCTGACGTCGATGGTGATGCGCGAATGAGACGGTTTCTAACCGGGGTGGAGCTTCGACCTCATTGGGCACGAGGTTTGCGGGCAGCTTCAACTTCCCGTTCTTAGCATGGACCTTCGACTAAGTTTATAGTACCAGGGATCTCTTCTGTAGTTTCTTTCCCTGATGAGTTGCTGGACGAGTCTGCCTTGTAGGTGCTATCGTCACTTGGCTTTTCGATGTGTCGCGAGCAATAGACGCACCTGTCACCTGTAAGGAAGGGGGGTGACCCTAGCTTTGCATTTGTTGATTTTAGGACTTAGCTTAGACCTACTTGGACTTATTTCTTGACTTTTGCTTGACTCGACTTAACTTGTCTCGACTCAACCATAGACTCGAGTGTTTGTGTAAGTATGACTAGACTTGTGTACCACTCTAGACATAGCTCATTTTGTAAAGCTGAGCTTTGATTACAACTTGCAAAATTTAACTTTCTAACTATAAGTAATGCATGTAATTAAACTTCTAAGACGACGCTGAACGACTTGCATTGTCGCGTATGTTGCGTTGCGTTGCGTTGTTGAGGCGAATGTCGACTCATTCCTCTTTGAAAATACAGGGAAGCACCTAGGTTGGACCAAGAACTGCATGCCAAAGTTCATGGGAGCAGCTAAAGGGAGAAAATCGACGAAAATGAGCCTGAACTGGGCGTAATTACGCCTAGAATTGAGCTGATTTTGCTCAAATTTTGATTTTAGGCAAGTTTGTTCGGCCTAATTGCTTATAAATAGGGGTTTATGCACGCCCTAATTCATTTATTATAGCCTCCTTAGTGCTTAAAAATCTCTCTTATATTGCTTTAGACTTCATTTAAATCATTACATCGAAGAATTTGCAACAAATCAAATGGAGAGAGACTTTACTAAAGCTTTGAATGATGTGCTTCGAAACTTGGATGCTCGTGAATGGGAGGACCTTGCAAGGCTGAATTGTGATGTTCTATTGACTTTAAGGTATGTAAGCCTTGATAGCTGCTATCAGCCTATGGGACCCATTGATGCATTGCTTTCGTCTTAGGGACAAGGAAATTGTTCCTTTGCTTGAGGAACTTGGTGCTATTATTGCCTGGCCTGTTGTAAGTCTCCCTTGTATCCCTAATACTGCTGATCGCTTTGTTGATGAATATGAGCTATACTCGAGACTTAGTCCAACTATTTCATAATGCATAGTGCACTGTCGGGAAATTAACTTGCTTGCCTTAGTTGATTCTATTGCTAGTGATGCTTTTTGTCGCAGAATTTGCCGTAAACGTGCAATTATGATCTACTTGTTTGTGCGTTTCTTGTTTGTTCATGGCAAGCCGAATGTTGGTCATGCTACCATTATTTCTATTGTCGAGCAATGCGAGGCTAGCCATACTCCTATGTCGTTGTGCACGGGGGAGTTATTCACTTTGCTTGACCGTCTTAAAAGGGATGCGCATGCGCCCTTGTCTGGATACCCCGTTTTGTTGTAGGTACAATATTTTTGTCTGAATATTTACAAAATAGTACATTTATACAAATATTATTGCTTGTTTATTGATGTGATGATTAAATATTGCACTTGCTGCTGTTACTTGACGTATTTGGCTTATGGAGCGTTTGAGCCTAGTTGAGGCGCCCCAGAATCCTGTCAAATATTCTGCTAAGGGATTCTTTTCCCATAAGGGGGTCCATGTCAACAAATCTCAACATGAGTGGATTCTTATCCTTGTTGACCGTGGCATTCTTATGTGGTGGGTTGTCCCTTGGTGGGGTATTAGCTTGACTACGTTGACCTTTTATTTCCCTCCAAGGGTGATGAGGCAATTCGGGAAAAATCAACTTATTCCTGCTGTTGACACAGTTCGTCCTGAGGACAAGCGCTTGCATTCGGGCAATGGAGTAGAGTGGGAAAAATACTAGGAATCCTATTTTACACTTGAGGTGTCCCCACTTGTTCGAGGTTACCACAAGGTTTCTGCTCATTACCGTGTCTGGATGAATGCCACTGATGTGATGGGCCATCTGGAGCAGAAGGACCATGTCAAGAGTAAGAGACTGGACTGTGACTCTATTGAGACCCCTGCTGCTAAGTCTTGAGCTATTGCTGCTAAGGACAGACTTTGTCTTAAGAAGGTTCCAGTTTGGAGTAAGCTTGAAAGACTTCCTCCTTTCAGGATTCACTCAAATGTTACTAAAAGAAGACTTGGGCCTAAAGAGGTGTTCGGAGAGGATGTTAAAGGAAAAGCGAAGGCTGCTGTGGAAGATAGACCCAAGAGACGCAAATCGGTGAGGAAGCCTAAAGGTGAGAGCTCGGGTGCAAAGAAGGACGACACCAAGGAGCAAGAAGAGGAGAGGAAGGAGTGATTGCTTTTTTCCACAACTCTTATTTGTTTTAATGTTTTTTTTTTATTTATGAGTTAATATAGTGATTGGCTTGCGAGTCGCTTTTGCATGTAATAAATGAACTTTGGAGCTTGAAGTTTCTCTTTGTATTGAAGTTGCTCAAATTTAGTTACAAGTAGAAATAAATTACAAACTTGCATTGCTTTTTATACATTGTTTTTACTTTGAGCATGTTGAAGAAAACTTCGTCCAATTGCCGCTTAACCGTTGTTCACTTGCTAATCCCAAAACAAGTAGGGCACTTGTTATTGTGGCCGAGCCCCAAGGCGAGGCTGCCTACGTATCCCATAAGGAATCAGGCCATCCGTAGTTCTGATGCATGGTGCTATTGTGTTGTTGTGACGCGGTACGCGTGTATGCCTTAGACGTAGTACTTCTTGAGCTGGTCTAAGTTGGTGTGGCTGTAGAAATTATCGCCATTCGTGTCCATTAGTTGAACTACCCCTTTTGGTAAGATCTTTTTGACAATTTAAGGACTTACCCAATTAGGAAGAAATTTGCCTCGAGGATCTAGGACAATTTTGCGAAGTGCTTTAAGAACCAAATCACCTTCTTTGATGCCTCGTGATTTGACTCGCTTATTGGAGTACTGTTTGACCCTCTTTTGGTATGCTTGCACATGATGCAAGAATGCTAGCCGTTTTTCATCGAGCAGAGCTAACTCGTCGAATCTCGCCCTTACCCATTCTTCTTCTGGGAGTTTGGTTTCTAGGACAATGCGTACAGACAAGATCTCTAGTTCTATTGGTTGAACAACTTCAGCACCATAGACCAGTGAGAATGGAGTAGCTCCCGTTAAAGTGCGAATAGAGGTCCTGTAACCCCATAGAGCGAAGTTTAGCTTTTGTGGCCAATCTCGATAATTCTCCGTCATCTTAGAGATAATTGTTTTAAGATTCTTTTTAGCTGCTTTAACTGCCCCATTGGCTTGCGGCCTGTACGGTGATGACTTGATGTGGATTTATAAGCGAGTTGCTCAAAATCCCCAACTCTCACAAATAAACATGAAAAAGGATATTTCCCAAAGAATGGGAATGGTAAAGCATTGAAAAATAACTTCAAAGACACAGAAATCACCAAAGAGCACCAAAGACCAACGTAGTTAATCAAGCACCAACGTAGTTAATCAAGCAAACACACAGAAATAATTCAACGTAGTTAATCAAGAATTCACAGGATCTAAAGGATCTTAACTCACAAAGAGCACCAAGCACCAACGTAGTTGATCAAGCAAACTCACAAAAATAATTCAAAGAATTCACAAGTGTTTTCTTGAATAACCAAGAGAGAAATATTTGACGAAAGAATAAACCGATCTTCTTGAATAATATTCGGACCCTAATTTATAACACAAAATAACAACTTAAAACTAACTAAGATATTTTAGGAAACATATAAATCTTATCCAGAAAATATCCAACTAATTATATCCTAATAATATCCTAATTATTTATAACTAAATAATATCTAAAACTGACTAAGATATTATAGGAATGATATAAATCTTATCCAGAAAATAACCAACTAATTATATCCTAATTATATCTAACTAAATAATATCTAAAACTAAGATATTTTAGGAAACATATAAATCTTATCCAGAAAATATCCAACTAATTATATCCTAATAATATCCTAATTATATCTAACTAAATAATATCCTAGCTAATCAGAATAATATCCTAACAAATATTAGTCAATAATAATAAAATACAGCTAATAATAATGATCTAATCCCTATCCAAATCATATTCCCCTTCTTAAAATAACTTGTCCCCAGTTTTGGTGTAGCTAGCCATACAACCATCCATATGCGACACTTCTTAGTACTCTAAAGTAGAAGTATTAGTTCTTGAACTTGTGCCTCAACAACAATATCAATGCCAGTTTTGTAGCTTTGAAGTGACGGCTTCCAGATATAAGCCAATGAACCCTCTTCCTTGTCTTTTAAAAGAATTTCCCATTTTTTCAAAGACTCGAATTTGATTCGTGTCAATTAGTAGATCCACCTTTTCTTCCATGGTGTAATTATAATGAACGATCGATTTTCCAGTTACATGTTCATTGTGCACATCAATACTCAGTTGTAGATCACTTGTAGAAATTAAAGGTTCAACCTTATCCACATCTTTGGCACTTTCGTCATCAACACATGCAATATCTTGGATTTGTTCATCAATGTGATGTGTCGGAATTTCCTTTTCTTGTGCAACCATTTTGTCGTAATTCCTATAGCATGTTTTTAATCTTAGTAAAGACCTTTTGGATTTGAGAAATATCTTCTTGGGATTTAAGAAATTGCTCTCGTAAGTGTTGCTCAAATTCATACGTATTAAAAAACGCATGCTATAGTTTTTCTTTCAATTTACTTCATCTTCTTATCTGTGGTTTACCCTCTAGGTCATGACGAAATTGAAAATTCTCCCACCAATATTTAGCATAAGATGTAAAAAAATTTGTTATGATGCGTACAAACTCAGCATAAACTACATGATGATGACAAAGAAATAAATCAACCTCTGTAATCCACTTTAAAAATCCGGTTTTGGATAATCCATCAACATCATCTAATCGAACCGCTACCCATGTTCCATAAATTGTAGGACATTCATAACCAATTTGATCTAAAGTGTTACTTTTCATGATTTATTGAAGATGAATTTTCGGAAAACCCTAGCAAGAATTCAACGACAAGAAACTAGACATGTTACACCCAAAAAAAGATTTTTCGTCAAATCAAAACACATACCAAATCAACTTTGTTTAGGCTGAAATTTTAAACATATGTTCCCCTATGTATCCTCAACACTGTACCATAATTTCGTGCACAAATTTAAAGACAATCAATCACAATTTAATTTTTACCTCAGACTGCGCAAAACTATTTTGAATTTGACCACTTTGTAAAAAACGATCTCAACCAAATAGCAAACGACCTGAAAAATTCTCAAATATTAGAGGTAGAAACTAGACAAAGAGTTATCAAATTTCAAAAAATGAGTCACCTGAAAAGCTTAAGATACGAGTGAGAACAAAGCTCGTAAAGTTGCGCAAAAACTTGGAAAATTTCGAAAATAACCAAAAATCTGCAAAGTTGATGGAATAACCCTTGAAGAAACCTGGCTCTTGATACCAATTTGATGTGGATTTATAAGCGACTTGTTCAGAAATCCCTAACTTTCACAAAGAAACACAAACACAGGATATTTCCCAAAGAATGGGAATGGTAAAGCACTGAAAAATAAATTCCAACCCACAGAAATAATTCATAGGATCTAAAGGATCTTAACTCACAAAGACCACCAAGCACCAATGTAGCTAATCAAGCGAACTTACAGAATTCACAAGGGTTTTCTTGAATAACCAAGAGAGAAATATTTGACGAAAGAATAAACTGATCTTCATTAATAATATTGGGACCCTATTTATAACACAAAATAACATCTAAAAACTAACTAAGATATTTTAGGAAAGATATAAATCTTATCCATATTCAAATTAATTATATCCTAATAATATCCTGATTATATCTAACGAAATAAAATCTAAAACTAAGTAAGATATTTTAGGAAAGATATAAATCTTATCTAGAAACTATCCAACTAATTATATCCTAATAATATCCTAATTATATCTAACAAAATAATATCCTAAATAATCAGAATAATATCCTAACAAATATTCGACAATAATAATAAAATAAAGCTAATAATAATGATCTAATACCTATCCAAATCATGACTTCTGGTGCCGAATCTTATATTTGGCGATCAGATCCGCGCATTCTACTTGAAAGTGGGTGCCGTTGTCACTTATGATTTCGTGAGGGACTCCATAGCGACAAATGATGTTGTTTTCTATGAATTTTTCCACGTGCTTAGCCTGGAGCTTAGCATATGACGCTGCTTCGACCCACTTTGTGAAGTAATCTATGGCCACAAGTATGAATTTATGACCTCCTTGCCCGGGCGGCATAATCATCCCTATTATCTGTATTCCCCGTGTAGAGAAAGGCCACAGAGAGACAAATGTGGATAGGAGAGACGGAGGAACATGTTGTGCATTGGAGTATTTTTTTTCATGTGTCGCACGTACGGACATGTCGTATGCAATCCTTTTCCATGTTTGTCCAATAATACCCTAACTTGATGCTTTTAGAGGCTAGGAGTCGCTATTCATGTGGGTGCCACACATTCCATCATGGACGTGCTCCACGATTGTTTTGCTTACTTATTAGGTGATGCAAAGTAGGTGGAGACCATTGTAGTGGCGCTTGTAGAGTTCTCCCCCTGGAAGTAAGTACTGAGATGCGAGACACCTCAGAGCTCTTTGTTGCTTTTTGGTTGCATTAGAAGGGTGAAGGTTTCCCGAAGGTACTTAAGAGAGGGGTAAATGGAGTGCCTATTAAAATTTTCGATTTTGGACTGTTCTGGTATAGTAGACCAGTTGGACTAGTCTCGCAGCGGAATAAGTGTTGAATAGTACGTAGAAAAATATCGAGCAAGAATAATAAAGGCACACCAAATTTAACGAGGTTCACCTAACTCTGGGCTACGTCCTCCTACCCTAGTTACTTTTATTAAATCTACTTCAAAATAATTAAAGCAACCCTCACTCACAATGTATGTGAACTCACACACACAAATGTTACCCCACACTCGACCCAAGTGTGCTAATTTCGCACTTGAACTCACTAGCACTTGCTAATGACCTATCAAAAACTACCCAATCACCAACCCCTTCGTTGTTGATTAAACACAACTCACTTTTCTCTCAATTACTCACTTTATTAGTTTACAAGAGTATTTGATCGCTCAATTTCTTTGTTCACTCGTGTGTATGACTTATGCTTGCTTAATCTTAGGCTTGAACCTTTTCACTTTCTTTCTCTAAAAAATAATCCTTTTAAGAATGTGGAGAGAACTGTTTTCGTAAGTCTATATGCATGGTTATTTATAGACAAATGCCTAGCAATTACTAGTGTTGCAACCGTAGAATATAGGAGATAAATAAAGATATTATTCCATATCTCAAGTAATTACCATATCTCCAAACATATATTCCCACCAGATCATCTTGAAGTTTCCATAAAATCGTTTTAAAAAAAAGCTTTCCAAAAAATCATTTTTAAGAAAACTTTCCAAGAATCTTTTCTTACTCGACAAGATGATCCGCGTTGTGAGAATAGTCAACTGTTCTCCCAATTGGTAGGGTCAAAGTCAACTGGGCACCTGGTATAGTTGCCTTCAACTCTAAGAGAAAAATTTTAAATCCTAATACAATTAACAAATAATACAAGCACTCAACAAACACATTTATGCACTTATACAACAAGAAGACTTATTTTTAATCCTAGAACTAATCTTCATTGTTTTTCAAATTCTTGAAGCTTCCTTAATCTTTATAATAAGTTTGATCTTCTCGAGTCTTCCTCAAAGGACTTTCTTCTTCAATAGTTGGAATTCCTGTATGCCAAACACATATAGCAATTTGCACAATATAACTTGTTAGCATACATGTCACTATCTTTCAAGTGACCAAGAAGAGTATCTCAGTTGTTCAGACACGCTGTATTCATCAGATCAATGTACCTGTTCTTGCAACTGTTCGTCATCACTCAAAACACTAGGGGACTCAACAAAGGGTATTCGCCAGTTTCTAGGTAGTCTTTGATGTCTATGTACCATGGCTCTTCCGGATCGAGGTAGGGCACCTCATTTTTTTTCTTCTAGAGTTCAAGCGTATGCTGGTTCTTATCTTCTCTCAATGACTAAAGGCATTTGGGTCACTGATCTCGGAATTCGCACCATGGATGCGAGCTTTGCTAGTATAATTGACTCAATCTAAGCTAGATAAAGGCTTCCAGAACTTCTAATTGTTTTCCCCTTTTGGCATCATTAAAAAGCATTCACAGAATTAAGAACATGCACAAGATGTTGTTTTCAACCCAAGGGTAGCATCAACTACCAATTTATACCATTATCTAAACACACATGTTAGTTTCACATTTCACAATCCAAAAACATAGTAAACATGCAAAGCAAACAATTCAGCAGAGTTAAACAAGATCCAAATTACATCAACAATGTCTTTTAAAATGGGATAGAAAATAGATAACCAAAAGTAGTTAAATAGATAGGGGGATGGGAACAGAAGCTAGAACAGATCATCACTTATCATCATCATCCTCTTCATCCTCCATCTCGTCCTCTGAAGCATTTGGGTCGAATTCTTTGTCCTCTTCATCATCATCTTGAGGTTTATCACCTTCATCATTGTCTTCCTAATCCTAACTTCTATTTGCAGAAGAGTGGGTGGATTCCTCGAGGTCAATCTCTTCATTTTCCTTAGGCTACTTTGATCCCTTAGCAACACAACCCTGACCAACAACAGTAGTAGATGTCTGTCCAGCAGCAGCAGAAACAGTAGGAGTGGTCTCAACCTTCTAACCAGTACCAATGACTACTTGTCTTGCAGTTCCCTCAGCTTTCATCTTTAGCAACCCAATACCTGGTCTCATTCAATTTTCCCTCCAAACTCCCTTACCTATAAATGAAGGAAGTGGTCAAGCCATGCACCATAGTCACCAGCATCTCCAATGTCTTATGATACTTTTAAATTTTCTCAAACAATAGAGTGAGATCAACCGATGTACTGGTCTCCTCTACTGTTCTTCTGTTAGCAACATGTTCCTTCTTTACTGGTGAGTCTCCAACATTGCACAACTTGTCACCCTTAATGTCCAATCCCTTTCGTCGCATAATCTTCAAGGAGAATTTCTGTGCAGGGATGGTGTCACCACTTTGAGTGTGACCTTACTTCATCAAGATCCCAGTGATGAGGGATTTAGAGGCTGAAGAGTGAGAGGGAGCATCCTTGCAGTTTATCATGTGTTCAATTATTAGGGAAGGAAAGTTAATTTTCACATTCTTCATCATTAGGTAAATCAGAACCATGTCAATGATCCTAACTGACCCTCTACCCTTTGACTTTGGAATCAACACTTTCTGACAAATTGAATGCAAGATTTTCATTATAGGTTCCTAAAACTAGTGGTTTTGAACCCTTCCCTAGTCCTAACAACCTTTCCAAATAGAAACCTCATGATTTCATCATGACCTACACCAGCAACAGTAGGCTAACCATTTGCACTATATCCAGCATTACCATCTCTATGCACATTCAAAAACTCAGCCAATGAAGAAACAAACACACGCACATCTTTGCCATAAACATTGCTAACTAAAATCATATTAGGATATTGAAACATATTAGCATAAAATTCTTTAACAGGCTCTACACAAGCCTTCTTGACAATCCTAATATGATTTAGCTAGCCCTGAAACTCTAACACTTGTTTCATCTCAGATGACGCAGGAATATCCCAATAACCTTCTTCAAAACCACAACCAGACATAACAGCTTTCTTAGAAGACTTAATAGTAGAAGGAGAAGCAACTGTTTTACCTTTAATAGATTGGGGAATAGGTGTCTTCCTCTTGGTTCCCTTGGGGGCACCAGTTTACTGTTCTGCTTCGTTCATCACCTTATCTTTGTCCTCAATCTTGGTAAGTGAGCCTCGAGTAGACTTCCTCAGAACAACACCTGTAACTCCAGCACCCCTGAGAAACTCCAGCAACCTGAGAGCCAATCTCAACCACATCATCATCGTCACCCTCAGCTTCCTCTTCCTCTTGGTCCCTTGTTGGTAGCTTCAAAAACTCGAACTCAAGAACCTTAGCTAGATTCTTGGAAATAGAACCTTGTTCCCCCTCAATATTCTCAACCTCAGTTGGTTTTGATTCCAGGCTAGGGTTTGGAGCTGGTAAAAGAGTAGAAGAAGGTTCTGCAATTTTAGGGTTTTTGGAAGGAGTGGGTTGTGATGGTAATGTAGGTTGCGATGGTGGTGGAATTGTGGTTTAAGGTAATGGTGCGGTGATTTGTGGTGGTGGAATCAGTACTTGAGGTGATGATGGAATTGCGGGTTGATTTTATGGTGGTGGAGGTGGTTGCATGGTGGCTGTTGTTGTGGTGTTAGTGTACCACTTTTCGGGTGGAGGTGGATTTTGCAGTCGTGGACAAGAAACGGTGGTTTTTGTGGTGTAGATGGTTGTTTCTGAGTGCTCAGTTGCCACAACCGCCTCAGTTTGTGAAGTAGTAGCCTTCTTCCCTTTTCCCTTTCCCCTTTCCCTTACCAGTAGCTTCTTTCTTCCCCATGTTCAGAATTTTTTTTGATTAAAAACTTTCACGCAAATCGAGGTGAAGCTTCTCGAGTGAAACAGAGTTTTCCGAGAGATGACTTTGAATTGTGATGATCAAAACAGAAAAACAAGAGGGGAATATATAGTGAAAGCAAAGAAAATAAGGAGAGAGAGAGAGAGTTAGCAGTTTGGGTTATGGAAGTGTGAAGGGAAGTAACTTACCATAAATGCCTTAACTTACCAAACATGAAGTGGCACGTGATGGTGGGTTGGACCCACTCATTTAATTTTTGCCAAAAATACGAAGAGTGAACTGCATAAATATCCCAACTGGCGGCGGTTAAGATATTCAATTAATTCTTTCCAAAAACAATGAGTATTTTTGGCAAGAATAAATATGTGGCCTTCTGCTGTTCTCCTATACTGTCCTATCACCCAAAACAGTTTACCTGTTCTGGGCAACTTAGTTGACTTCACTTGCTCATGCTTCATAATGGTACAAATAGTATCAACAAAGTTATGTGCAATATATACATCTATGAAAACTAATCTAGCCAATCATTGGGGGTTGACAAAAAGAAGCCTTTCACCTAAATCTAGATAAACCTAACAAGACTGTTAACCTATAAAAAGACTCTATACACAAAGGTTTTGTAAAGATATCAGTAAGCTAATCCTCACTCTTACAAAATAGCATCTCCACGTTACCTTTTTCCACATTATCCCTAAGGAAGTGGTGTCTGATCTCAATATGCTTTGTCTTGGGGCGCTGCACAGGATTCTATGAAATGTTAATAGCACTTGTATTATCACAAAGTATAGGAACACAATCTAATAATACACCAAAGTATTTCAACTGACTCTTTATCCACAACAACTGAGAACAACAAGCTGCAACAGCTATGTATTCAGCTTCTGTTGTGGACAAAGAAAATGTGTTTTGCTTCTTTGAACCCTAAGAAGTGTGCCATACCTGCTGTGCTTTTTGGCAAAGAAATCACCCCTCCAGCTGAAAAAGAGGTTTTCATAGCAACGACCAAGGAAGCATTCGATCCCACCACTCTCATCACACCGGTCGAAGACTTGGTTCATGGTTGGCGCAAAATCTTAAAGATAACTACGCCAAGAGGCAAGATCATCAAGTGCACCATGGGCRAAGGACCAATGCTCGAGGATTTTGAATATGAGACTGAGTCTAAGTCTAGTGTCGTAGAAGCTAGGATAGCTAGTCCTAGGGTGTGTCTTCCTAAGTCTGTCAAGGAGCCTAGTATCCCCCTTTCCTTTGTCAATCAAGTCTCTTCGGAGACAAACTTATCTATACTCTCTTCATAGTTTAATAACATGCTCCTTTCTGCTTACCCCTCTTTTCCTTCTTATGATTTCTTTAATTCATAACTCGAAAACAAACAAAACACCAATGAGTTAATAAAGGCAATGGAAGAGCACGAAAAGAAAACTTCCGTCATCGAGCAAACAGAAAAGGTACACATCTCCGATAAAGAAACGTCGCGGGAGATACAGATTGGTCTGACACTGAGTCCGCAAGAAAGGGATAAACTGGTTGCAATACTGTTGCAACACTGAAAGAGTTTCGGGATATTTTTGCTTTGTCCTATGAAGACAGGCAAGGGATTAATCCAGACATTTCACAGCACAGAATTCCGCTCATAGAGGGGGCTAAGCTAGTCAAGCAAAAGCTCCGAAGCATGAAACTGAATTTTGCCCTTAACAAACAACACAATGCATGCTTCATTAAGGTCATCAATTACCCTCAATGAATAGCAAACGTGGTTCCAGTAACTAAGAAAGATGGATGAGTTCGAATGTGTGTCGATTTTTCGTTACTTAAACAAAGCAAGTCCGAAAGACGACTACCCTCTACCACCCATAGACGCTCTCGTAGACAACACATCAGATCATGCCTTGCTCTCATTCATAGATGGATATGCGGGGTATAATCAAGTCAAAATGGCCGAAGAAGACATGGAAAAGACAACCTTCACAACTCCGTGGGGGTTATACTGTTACACTGTGATGCCTTTTGGTCTAAAAAATGCAAGCGTCACATACTAATTAGCTGTCACTCCTCTACTTCATCGCATGATACACAAAGAAGTAAAGGATTATGTCGACGATATGATCATTAAGTCAAATGACCACGAAGGACATACCCTTACACTAAGGAAGTACTTCCAAAGACTCCGACAATTCCACATGCGTCTCAACCCGCAAAAATGCACATTCGGAGTTACCTCAAGCAAACTCCTAGGTTTTATCATCAACTCTCGAGGCAATCATGTCACTTAGGCCACCACAAACTAAAAACGAGATCTGAGGGTTCATATCCAAGATCACAACGGTTTGGGAACCCATCTTCAAGAAACTGAAGATAAGTGCACCCAAGAAATGGGATAATAGTTGCTAACAAGCTTTCGACAAGATCAAGGAATACCTCACAATTCCTCCTATGTTAGTTCTTGCTTGCCCTGGGCATCCATTACGGCTCTATCTTACAGCAAGAAGCACTGCCGCTAGAGCAATGCTCGCTCAAGAAATCGACGGCAAGGAAAATGCTATCTACTACCTTAGTAAGAAATTCCTTCCATACGAGGATTGATACTCTACCCTAAAGAAACTATACTTGGCTTTAGTGTGGGCATCGTGAAAGCTTTGACATTACTTGCTCAAACATGTCGTACACATTGTATGCAAAGGGGATCCTCTTAAATACCTCTTTGAAAAGCCAGCAATCAACGTACGCATGTCTAGATGGATGGTTATGCTTGCCGAATTTGACCTTAAGTTCGTGCCTCAAAAAGCCATCAAAGGTAGTATCGTCTCTAAGTTCTTAGCAGACTCTCCATACGAAGTCCTTCCTGAGGACTTTGACATTCTAGATGAGGAACTTATAATGATCGAGAAAAACAGTTGGTCATTATACTTCGATGGTGCATCTAATAAAAAAGGATCTGGAGTTGGAGTGCTTTTGATCTCACCACAAGAGGAGCACACCCCAATTTCCGTAAACTCGACTTCGACGTCACTAACAATGCCGCAGAGTACGAAGAATGCATTATGGGACTACGAGCTGTCGTTGCACTTAACATTAAGAGATTACGGGTATATGGTGATTCTTCACTCATCATAAACTAGATTTTAGGCCGATGGAAGGTACGAAGTGAAAGCCTTGCTCTGTATAAGTCCTATCTTGAAGACATTGCATCCCAGGTAGACGAAGTCGAATACACCTACCTACGACGCGAAGACAATCAATTCACAGATGCACTAGCAAACCTCGCATCCATGGTGCGAATCCCTAGTTCAATGACCCAAATGCCTTTAGTCATTAAACAAAGACAAGAAGCTGCATACGTCTGCACTTTAGACGAAACACATGAGGTGCCCAACCTCGATCCGAAAGAGCCATGGTACAAAGACATTAAAGACTACCTAGAAACTAGTGAATACCCTTCTAATGCAACAAAAAAGCAACAAAGGGCTCTCAAGTGTCTCGCATCTCAATATTTACTTCAAGGCGGAGAACTCTACAAACGCCACCTCAATAATCTCCACCTATTTTACATCACTTAACAAGTAAGCAAAAGGATCATGGAGCACGTCCATGACGGAATCTGTGGCCCCCACATGATTAGCAGGCTCTTGGCCTCCATATCATCAAGTTGGGGTATTACTGGACCACCATGAAAAGGGATTGCATGCAATACATCCGTACATGCGACACTTGCCAAAAATACTCTAATGCACAACATGTTCCTCCGTCTCTCCTATCCACATTTGTCTCTCCGTGGCCTTTCTCTACATGAGGAATAGACATAATATGAAAGATTACGCCGCTCGGGAAAGGCGGTCATCAATTCATACTTGTGACCATAGATTACTTCACAAAGTGGGTCGAAGTAGCGTCATATGCTAAGCTCCAGGATACACACGTGGAAAAATTCTAAGAAAACAACATCATTTGTCACTATAGAGTCCCTCATGAAGTCATTAGTTACAACGACACCCACTTTCAAGAAGAATGTGCGTATCTTATTGCCAAATATAAGATTCAGCACCACAAGTCATCACCATACAGGCCGCAAGCCAATGGGGCAGTTGAAGCAGCTAACAAGAATCTCAAAACAGTTATCTCTAAGATGACGGAGAATTACCAAGATTGGCCGCAAAAACTACGCTTCGCTCTATGGGGTTATAGGGCCTCTATTCGCACTTTAACGGGAGCTACTCTGTTTTCACTGGTCTATGGTGCCGAAGCTGTTCTTCCATTAGAACTAGAGATTCATCTCTACGCATTGTCCTAGAAAGAAAACTCCCAGAAGCAGAATGGGTAAGGGCCAGCAGCCGTGCATCATGTGCAAGCGTACTAAAAGAGGATCGAACGGTAGTTCAATCAGCGAGTCAAATCACGAGGCATCAAAGAAGGTGATTTGGTTCTTAAAGCACTCTGCAAAACTGTCCTAGATCCTCGAGGCAAATTTCGTACTAATTGGGCATATCCTTACATTATGAAAAAGATATTACCAAAAGGGATAGTTCAACTAATGGACACAAATGGTGTTAATTTCCTCAGCCTCACCAATTCAGACCAACTAAAAAAATACTATGTCTAAGGCATACACGCGCACCGCGTTTCAATAACACAATAGCACCATGCATCAGAACTACGTATTGCTTGATTCCTTATGGGATACAGAGGCAGCCTCGCCCTAGGGCTCGGCCACGATAACAAGTGCCCTACTTCTTTTAGGATTAGCAAATGAACAACAGTCAAGTGGCAATTGGACAAATTTTTCTCCAGCATGCTTACAGCAATGCAAGTTTGTAATTTATTACTACTTGAAAATAAATTTGAGCAACTAAGATACAAAAAGAAACTTCAAGCTCCAAAGTTCACTTATTACATGAAAAAGCCACTCGCAGGCCAATCACTTTATTAACTCATTAAAAAAACAAACACTAAATTAAACAAGAGTTGTGGAAAAAGCAATCACTCCTTCATCTCCTAATCTTGCTCCTTGGCATCATCCTTCTTTGCACCCGAGCTTTCACCGTTAGGCTTCCTCACCCATTTACGTCTCTTAGGTCTATCTTCCAGAGCAGCCTTCCCTTTTCCTTTAGCATCCCCTCTAAGCATCTCTTTAGGCCCAAGTCTTCTTTAAGCAATGTTTGAGTCAATCCTCAAAGCAAGAAGTCTTTCAAGACTACTCCAAACTGGCACCTTCTTAGGACCGAGTCTGTCCTTAGTAGAAAAGCTCTAGACTTACCAGTAGAGGTCCTAGTAGAGTCACAGTCCAATCTCTTACCCTTTCTATGGTCCTTCTGGTCCGCACGTCTTGCCTCAACACGGCCCATCACATCAGTGGCATTCATCCAAACACAGTATTGAACAGAAATCTTGTGGTCACCACGAGCAAGTGGGGTCACCTTAAGTGTAGAATGGGATTCCTAGTTTTTTTCCCACTCTATTGCATTGCCGGAATGCAAGTACTTGTCCTCAGGTTGAACTGTTTCAACAACGGGAATAAGATGAACTTTTTCGAATTGCCTCATCACCCTTGATGGGAAATAAATGGTCAACGCAGTCAGGCTAGCCACACGCACATATGGAGACAAGCGAGTATGCACTATACTCCTAATACCCCACCAAGGGACAGTCCACCGCACGAGAATGCCACGGTCAACAAGGATAAGAATCCACTCATGTTGAGATTTGTTGACATGGACCCTCTTACGAGAAAAGAATCCCATAGCAGAGTATTTGACAGGATTCTGGGACATCCAGCCAAATTTGTCAAGATACAGCAGCATGTACAATATTTAGTCATCACATCAATAAATAAGCGATAATATTTGTATAAATGCACTATTTTGCAAATATTTAGACGAAAATATTGTACCTGCAACAAAATGGGGCATCGAGACAAGGGCGCATGCGCATCCTTTTTAAGACGAAAATATTGTACCTGCAACAAAACGAGGCATCAAGACAAGGGCGCATGCTCATCCTATTTAAGAAGGTCAAGCATCATGAATAACTCCCCCGTGCACAACGACATTAGAGTACGGCTAGCTTCGCATTGCTCAACAATAGAGATGATGCTAGCATGACCAACATGCGGCTTGCCATGAAAAAATTAGAAGAGCGTAAACAAGTAGATCATAATTGCAAGTCTATGTTAAACTCTACGGCAAGAAGCATCACTAGCAATATAGTAAACTAAAGCAAGCAAATCAATTTCCCAACCATGCACTATATATGCATCGTGAAAAAGTTGGAGTAAATCTTAAGTATCGCTCATATTCGTCAACAAAGCGATTAGCAGTATTACGGTTACAAGGGAGATTTACAACAGGCGAGGCAATATGATCTAGATAGGCATTAGATCATTATTATTAGCTTTACTTTATTATTATTGTCGAATATTTGTTAGGATATTATTTAGTTTGTTAGATAAATTTGTTAGGATAAAATCGGTTAGGATATCATTAGGATATAATTAGTTGGATATTTTCTGGATAAGATTTATATCTTTCTTAAAATATCTTAGTTAGTTTTAGATATTATTTAGTTAGATATAATTAGGATATTATTATGATATAATTAGTTGGATATTTTCTAGATAAGATTTATATCTTTTCTAAAATATCTTAGTTAGTTTTTAGATGTTATTTTGTGTTATAAATAGGGTTCGAATATTATCAATGAAGATCAGTTAATTCATTTGTCAAATTCTTCTCTCTTGTTTACTCAAGAAAACCTTGTGAATTTAATCTGGTGTGTCCGATTAGTTTACTTGATCAACTACATTAACGGTGTGTCCTCTTTGGGAGCTAAGATCCTTTGAAATTCCCTGGTGTGTCCGAGAGTTTTAAAGTTATTTTCTGTTAGTTTTCATTCCCATATAATGGGAAATATCCTTTGTTCGTGTTTATTCGTGAGAGTTAGGGGATTTGTGAGAATCTTGCTTATAAATCCACATCAAATTGGTATTAAGAGCCAATGATTCTTTTGGGCAGTCGTTTTTCTCCTAGAATTATTTGATTAACTTTGTTAATTTTTGGTTTGATTTTTCCGTATTTTTGGCGCAACTTGGCAAGCTTCGTTCTCCTTCGTTTCTTAAGTTTTCCAGGTGATTCTTTTTCTTGAAATTCGATAACTTTTTGTCTAAAAAACTTTAGAAATTTTCAAGTTTGTTTGCTATCTGATTGAGATCGTTATTCACAAAGTGGTCAGATTCGAAACAGTTTTGCGCAGTCTGAGGTAAAAAATTAATTCTGAATTATTGGCTTTGAATTTGTTCACGAAATTTTGGTCGAGTGTTGGGGGTACATAGGAAAACATAGATTTAAAATTTCAGCCTAATTGAAGTTCATTTGTTTTAGATTCTGAGCTCAAAATTCATAACAAATATTTGCAGTTTTTTTTCTGGTCTATTTTGAAGGATTCCGTTTCTTGAAAAATGGACAAACTTATTAAAGCCATGGGCACACAAATAAACACGCTGACAGATCTATTACGACAACAAGTTGACAATTTAGATATTTATATCAATAAAAAAGAACATGCGTTATTCTTACGACGAATGTTACTATATGATGATGTGAATGACCAAGAGGAGACCTTATTTCGTACTATAGCCCGAGTTCAAAGCAAGGGTCGTAGAGTGGTCATAGATGGTGGTTCTTGCACCAATGTTGCTTCACAAACAATGGTTGATAAATTAAGCCTTCCCACAAAGGCACATCCAAGACCGTACAGATTGGGTTGGATGGATGATTCTCCTGGCAACACGGTGCGACAACAAGCTTTGGTAAGTATTTCCATAGGACCTATGAAGGATGAAATTTGGTGTGATGTTTTACCTTTGGTGTGGCAATACATAATGGTAAAGCAAATACCTACAAACTTTCGATAAATGGGAAGAAATTTATCTTGCACCCTACTACAAGTAAGCCACGTCCAACAAAAGATATCCAAGAAGATAAAGGTAATTTCTCCCTTAATTGCAATGAAAATGAACAAGAAAAGGAAGTTTCTTCTCCTCCCATTGAAGAGCAAAAATAGACTATCACATGTGTTGATAAAGAAAGGGCCCAAGGTATGGATAAGATTGAAACATTGGATTCTACTAGTAATATATCTTTGAGTTCTAATGCGCACAAGGAGCTTGTACAAGGAGAATCGATCGATTATATTGTTGCACAATGAAAGACAAGGTTCATGGGAATACACCACAATTACCACTGATTTTAGCATCAAAACATGTCATTGCTCTTAAAGTGGATCCTAAAATTGACCCTTATCAAATTCGAGTCTTTGAAAAATGGGAAAATCTTTTAAAAGACAAGGAAGAGGGTTCATTGGCTTATATCTGGAAGTCGTCACTTCAAAGCTACAAATCATGTATTGATATTGTTGTTGAAGCACATGTTCAAGAAACTAAAATTCTACTTCACACTACTAAGGAGTGTCGCATATGGATGGTTGCATGGCTCGCAACACCAAAATTTGGGACAAGTTTTTTCAAGAAGGGGAGAATGATCTGGATAGGGATTAGATCATTATTATTAGCTTTACTTTATTATTATTGTCGAATATTTGTTAGGATATTATTTAGTTTGTTAGATAAATTTGTTAGGATAAAATTGGTTAGGATACTATTAGGATATAATTAGTTGGATATTTTCTGAATAAGATTTATATCTTTCCTAAAATATCTTAGTTTTAGATATTATTTAGTTAGATATAATTAGGATATTATTAGGATATAATTAGTTGGATATTTTCTAGATAAGATTTAATTCTTTCCTAAAATATCTTAGTTAGTTTTTAGATGTTATTTTGTGTTATAAATAGGATCCGAATATTATCAATGAAGATCAGTTAATTCTTTTGTCAAATTCTTCTCTCTTGTTTACTCAAGAAAATCTTGTGAATTTAATCTAGTGTGTCCGATTAGTTTACTTGATCAACTACATTGACGGTGTGTCCTCTTTGGGAGTTGAGATCCTTTGAAATGCCCTGATTTGTTAGAGAGTTTCAAAGTTATATCTGTTCGTTTTCATTCCCATACTTTGGGAAATATCCTTTGTTCATATTTATTCCCGAGAGTTAGGGGATTTGTGAGCATCTTGCTTATAAATCCACATCAAATATTCCGTTCAATGCGTGTTCAATATTAACCATGGTTTGACTCTTTACCCTCATTTAACCTTTTTTACTCCCCCACCTTAAGCACTTCAACACTCCCAGCAGCACCATCGGCATTAGTACCACCACTGCCACCATCGTCACCACCACCACCACTCATCCTTTATCATCCAACATCATCTTCCTTATTATTGACATTTGCATGAATTTGGACAAGTAATGGGTAAATTCAAACGCAAAAATCATTCAACGTTCACCAGAATTTTTAAACAAAAAATGGGTAAATTCAAACCCAGCACTCAAAACAGTAGATTTCGATTTATAAAAGCTGCATTTCGAGCATAAATATGCTAGAAATTGGACAATAAAATTAGATTATCAGCCCAAAACTGTAGTAAAATGACTCAAACTCCAACAATTGAACTAAGAACTTCAAATTTCAAAATCCCAGTGCAATTTTTGAACATAAAACCATAAATAATCGAACCATTCGAGTAAAAAAGAGGGAGAGCAGAGATTTGCAGCACAATTTCAAAACAAAAAATAAAAAATCTCAACACAGAAAAACGCAAAGATCTTCTCCTAAACACTCACAAAATGACCAGAAATTCGAATGAAAATGCATACAAAGTGGTTTTCGAACTCAAAAATCATAATATCAAAACAAAATTCTTGATTTTCGAAGCAAAATTTTCAATTTTTCGACCCAAACTGCCTAGATTTTGTGTTGGATTGAGTGGATGATGATGATAATTAGGCGTTACGGCATTGTTCGCGTAAGAAGAGGAGGAATAATGGTGGTGAAATGGCGGTGAAGACAATGGTGTGGGAAGTGGAGAAGAGAGAAACGAGGGGGAGAGGAGGGAGAAACAAGTGAGGGCTGGGTTAAGGAATTCAACATTAACCTAAGGCTAAACCAGGGTTAAGGAATTAAAATAGACTTAACAGCAAAATCAGTCAAATTAACGGCCTTACCACTAAATTAATGACGGTTAAGAAAGCTAACAAAGTTGATAATTATAATTGGGATTTAAAAAAAACCTATCACTACCAATGAGAATCCGTGAAACCTCATCACTACCAATGGGAATTTCGATTCCCTATTTTAAACAGGGTAATGTTGAGACCATTGTTGAAGAAAACTCTTTATGAACTCCTTATGGGAAGAAAACCAAACATTGCACATTTACATGTTTTTGGGTGCAAATGCTTTGCACACAATAATGATAAATGTAGTTTGGGTAAGTTTGACCCTAGGAGTGATGAGGTTGTTTTCATTGGACACTCTTCACACAACAAAGCATACACTTTAATAAAAGAACCTTGTGTGTTGAAGAAATTATCCATGTTCTATTTGATGAGACTAACATGTTTGGCAAGCATGTGCAGGTTGATGACGCTGATGAGTTCGAGATTGGTATGATGAACTTCACAAGAGCTGAGGATGGAAATGATGCTGAACGAGACTCACCACACAACTCTCTTAGAGAGGAAGAGACTGATACAACACAAAATCAAGTAGCTCAAGAGGTAAGGGAAGAAGAAAGTGACTCACAGACACATCCACATGAAGATGATGCAGCTGAGATCACTAGAGGAACTGGTTCACCCATTCAAAATGAAAATGAAATAGGGGGAATCAGTACCAGACCAAGTTCAACATTGGAAAGAACATATGTAAACTTTGATACAAACAAATCTTTTAAATATTAGTCCTCTACTTTACAAAACTTTTGTGCATATTACTCCTTCCTTTCAAATGTTGAACCAACTGACTATAAAATGGCTTTAACAGATCCAAATTGGGTACTATTGAGTTTGATAGATACATAAATACACAATTAGGAGCGGAAGAGGAAGACATGGATCCTTTGGCTTGGTGAGGTTTTAACGGACATCGTTTAGCAATTGTATCACGTATGGCACGTGATATATTGGTGTTCTCTTTGTCAACCGTTGCATCGGAATCGACTTTTAGGTCGATGTCTTGATCCATTTTGAAGTTCATTGACTCCTAAGGTAATAAATTAAATACTATTGTCTTTTGTTTGTATCAAATACATAATAATTTTCAAAAAACCCCATTTACATCTTATATTCTTTGATGTGTTGTATTGTATATTGTTCAAGATGGTTCAAGCTTTAATATGTACACAAGATTGGCTTAGAACAAGGAWGGGAGCATCGGGAGTCGAAGTGGAAGAAAACATTAGAGAATTAGAAAAAATTGAGAAAGGTATTGTTTTACATTACTTGTGTTATAYTGTGAAGTCAAAGTTTTTAATTTTTATGTTTCTAATATATTTTGTTTTTGTTTTTTTGAATAGATTTATCATGTATTGATTTGGACAATGATGTTGTGTTTGTGGACACATTGTTTTGAAGAAAAAGCTATTATATTTTTCTTTCGTTTTATTTAATGGTAAGTTATGCTTTTATATTAGTGGGATTGAAATTTGTGTGTTATTGTGTATGTGTTATTACTTACAAGTGGTGAACTTGTAAAGTTGTAAWGTAGTTGGAAGTATTTGAGAACTTTAATTTTTGTAATCGTTACTAATTAGATCGTATGTCGTTAATTTGGACCCTAAGTTATTATATTTCATGTGTAAGTCTCTAAAGTGAGTTAGTAACTAGTAAGTTAGTAATAGGTCCAACCGGTCCAACAGGTACCACATGTCCGATAGATTTTTTATTGATTTTTTCAATTAAAAGAGAAAAAAAAACAAAAACAGGTCAGACCTAGACCGAACCTTAATTTTTAAGTCCGGTCCAGTTCCACAATTTTTGGAAATTTCGGTCTGTTGGTCCAGCTGGTAACAGTCCGGTCCGAGTTTGGACCAGTACTCAACCCTAACTGTATGTGTTCCAGGTTGGGCCACCACCTGCCTAGATAGCTGACATAGTAGCCTTTAAGTAGCATGGAACATTGAAAGATGATAAAGCCCACGCCAGGAAGGTCAAATGGGCAGCACAAAGATACACCATCATTGATGGAGTGTTATACAGGAGGTCTCATACATCTCAGCCTTTGCTTAAGTGTGTTGATCTTACGGAAGGGAATTATGTGCTTCTAGAAATCCATGAAAGTGTTTGTGGTCACCATATGGGCTGAAGATCCCTGGTACACAAAGCAATCCGTTTTGGCTACTACTAGCAAACCATGGATGTAGACTCCAAGAAGTTGGTCAATGAATGTGACAAATATCAGAGATTCTCACCTTCCATCAACTACCAGGAAAATGTTCTTCATCCAATGCTTAATCCTATCCCTTTTGCTCAATGGGGAGTGGGCATCTTAGGTCCTTTTTCCAAAGGCTTAGGGTGGAAAAAAGTGGCTCATTGTATATGTTGATTACTTTAGGAAATGGTTTGAGGCTGAGGGTTTGATAAATATCACTGAAAAGAGTGTTCGAAATTTTTAATGGCAAAACATCTTGACTAGGTGTGGGATACMTGTATGACAGGTAATTTGACAATGATCCACTCAAATTCTGGTGATCTCAGTTCAAGATCAAGTATGCCTTCTCTACAGTTTTTCATCCTCGGTCTAATGGACAAGAAAAGGTAGTAAACAAATAGATTCTTAGTGGATTGAAGAAGAGGTTGGATGACAAGAAGGACCATTTGCTTCAAGAACTCCCTGGTACGCTTTGGTCATTAAGAACCACTGTTAAAAGGTCAACATGACACTCACCATACACTCTTGTATATGGGACTGAGGCTTTGATACCACTAGAAGTTGGATCCACATCTCTAAAACTTTCTCAATACAGTCAAGCATCAAATGAACAGATCATATTTGAATGTCTAGACTTGGTTGAAAAACTTAGAGAAGACGATGTAACTAGATTGGCAGCTTACACCCAAAGAGTGGCAAAATACTATAACAAAAAGATTACACAAAGGCCACAAGTGGTTGGACAGCACTACGCCAAAACGAGCTTTATAAGGCGTAGAAAATGCTTATTAAAACCTTTTCCACAGGCACTTTTATATGGGGGCACTAGGAAAGAAATTAAAGCGCTTCAGGGAAGGGCTTTCCTTAATTATACCACTTTTAAAGGATTAAAAGCGCTTCAAATAAGCGCTGCAAATAGTATACTTTGGCACCAAAATTTAGGCGGTTGTTTTCGGTATTTTAAAAGCGCTTTCTTCTTAAGCGTTTTAAATTGGTAGTTTGAAATTTTAAATTTAAAAACGTATACATAACCTAATGTACACATATAGGAACCTATATAAAATATGATTCGATCTGCAATTTACAATCTGATACTAAAAAGTATTTACTTCATTGATATTATCATAAATTTATACATAGAATTCAAATTTTTGGATAMAATTAAATTAGTATAAAAAACCTAGACAATTTTATTTTTTAATAAAAAACCCAACAATTTAAGATCTTAAAACTTTTAATACAAAAAACTTGGTATAAGCCACAATAATCATCCCTCTCCCTAAGCAGCAGCAACCAGTACAACAAGTGGTTGTACAGGGCAGTAATAGAGCACAAGCTGGAC